>RQTK01000361.1:91435-125355 GCA_003991915.1 Elysia chlorotica | reverse complement strand
AGACCTTTCTTTAGAACTGCTTTTATCTGTGAACTTTAGTCTGTCGATCGGTGTATCCTGGGATGTTCTCGCATCAGTGTGTGTTCTCTTTCTCTCCTTCGCCTGTATGTGCATATCTATGTTGTTTTTTTCTCTACTATTGGCTTTCTATCTTTCTCGTATGCATTGTATTTTAAAGTTTTCTCCATTTAAACAGTGATTTTTATCAATTTGAATCTCTTTACTTCCTCGTTATTTCTGTCAACCTTATATTTTCTTTAAGCTTTCTCTCTCTTTCTCTCTCTCTCTCTCTCTCTCTCACACACACTCTCTCTCTCCATCTATCTCTCTCCATCTCTCTGTTAGTCTACCTCTATGATTCTTCCTTTTTGTTGTGATTCCGTAACGCACGCGATTTTCCAATCTCGTTATTCGAAAAACTGAAAAACTGACAGGTTTGTGGCGAATAAAACACAACTCTGCAACCAACGGGTTCTGATATTTTTTGAATTACTTGTCTTAAATTATCTATTCAAAAATTATCCCTGCAATTGACTATTTCTGTTCTTAATTGGTATCCCTTAAAGGAGAAAACATTAGGTCCACGTTAATTGGTGTATCCATAAATCTGAGAGGATGAGGAAGACAAAGAAACAAACGAACGAAAAAAAAATATAGTGAATAAATGGCAGTTGCAGTAAAAATTCATTTTCTAGTAGAATGATCAGAATACACTTGTTTAAATCTGCCTTGGTAATCATTCTGGTAAGCTAGTGATGATCATAAATCCATATTTATCTTAACCATTCCAATAACAATGTGAGTTTGTGTAGCTACATTCCTCATAATCTTAATGTGTCTCTGATTGTTGAAATCTGCGTAAAGTAACCAAAAGGTTTTTTCCTGTAAATACAAATATAGGTTCATTTATTAAATTCTTTTTAGAACACAAGGTAGCCATGCGTAAAACTAAATTAATTGCACTTGCAGTTTAACTAGCTACATTCAGCTCTTAAGGCCATTATTAGAGCGATATAGGAAACTATTATTCTCCGGTCTGAAAGAATTGAAAGATAATGGTGTCTCCAAACGTCTTAAATTTTTGCGTTTAGAACGACCTTTTGCACCTGCATCTACGCGTTATGCGCAGAACACAAAATACAGAACACATAAATCTTAATTCAACCATCAAGGAGAAATTAAAAATATACTATCGTCTTACAACATTATGCATTCACAAACTTACATCGATGGGAGAACAATATAGGTAGAATTTTGGCACAAGAATCAACAATATTATAAATGATAATAATGCAGTATGACAGCTCAAGTTACTAAAAGCATGTATATGTGGACAAAACTCAGTCTGTGTCAACGTTAGAAATAATTATACCCTGCAGAAACCTTTTGACCTAGGCAAATAATGTACCATAATATTCATCTAATCGCGATTATTTTTCTGTTACTGAAATGACTTGATCAATTAGTAGGACTTCATTACAATTCATGTGAGTTGGTGCATTTAAAAAAGTGATACAACTTTCATTCTAGATATCTCAAAAGTACGAAAAATTACTTCGGTCAAAAAGGTAGCAGCCTGACGATATACACGTACAACAATGGATGAATAAATCAAAACATAGGTACTATTAAATATACGTTTTCTAGTTAAGTATACTGTCTTAAGAACGCTTTTAAATGTGTGTTTCTGTTCTGAAAATAATTATTTCTTAACGAAATGGTTATTTTTAAAGATAAAGATCTAGGCAAAAAAGAATTAATGCATCTGTTGATTCTGGCCCTCTGCATATTAAATCCTCCATTCTGTAACAGTCTACTGTCGAATTCGTCTTGTTGCAAATATCTTGTTTCGTTATGTTGTCAAACATTATTTACAAAATGTGTCAAAATTGTCTTGTCACCTCACACCTACTGAAATTTCTTCAGGGCATAATGATAATTTTGTTTCTCACCAACATGAAATTCCGAGGATCAGAGCACTGGTAAGAGTGAATGTGTATACTATTTGTAACAAATTTTCATGGACATTTGAAGATCTAATTTTTTCAGGCAGTACATGAGCGGTATACGTTTTTTTATAATTATATCTAGGTTTTTTTATTTTAGAAATATTTGCTATAAAGAATTAAACCAAGTATTTTTTATTGAGTTCACACACTGTACTTCCTTATATCAAACGCAAAGATATTTTAAAATGATCATTTGAACATAGTATTCATCAAGAGTGATTTACAAAGTTTCGGTTTGAGCTTGCGCATAGTTAGTAGCATGTAAACAATTACGAGTATCCAAAATGATATTTCCTTTTTTTTAAAAGAACCATTCATACTTGAATATAAAATAGTACAACATCTCCACCTCTCTTTCACCTTCTCTTTTGATTGTTTCTCTAATATTATAGCTCTCAGCATTGTGTTTTGCCCTAATAAGTAAGCGATGAAGAATAATACGTTGTTTCGTAAATTGGGAAGCAAGGCGTTTTGCTGGTATTCGATTAAATGGAGAATTCCAAATCATACATTAATCAATTTTTATTTTTTGATAACAGCTAGGTGGGCATGGTGGGTGGGTGGGGTAGGAACTATCATTATATCAATCCTGGAAAAAAAATATATGAGCTAATTAAGCATAAATTATACTCTAGTGGAATAAACAAAAACTGAAAAAAGGTTGGGCAAGTGAGAAGGCTGTTCAAATTTGCAACAAAATGTTATAGAAATATTTCTCGCTGGTTCGCTCGCTCTAGCTATCTATCTATCTCTGTTTAATGCCACATAGATTCACTACAGAGCAAAATAAAATACTTACCCTCTTGTCTTTTAATATGACGACTAATGTATTTTTTTCAGATTTTGTTCAGAAATAGATTTATTTATGAGGATATGGATTTTACTATTAATTTTTATTAGGGTTGTGTTACCAAAAATTGTTCATCGAGATAAGAAAACGTATAAATATTACATAGGAATGCATGTACTCTATAATTGATGAGACTGCAGCTTACGTTCTATCTCGCTCTCTCTCTCTCTCTCTATCTTTCTGTCTCTCTCTCTGTCTCTCTCTCTCTCTCTCTCTCTCTCTCTCGCTTGCTCGATTGCTCGCTCTCTGTCTTGTTATCTATTACTCCCCCATCTCTTTCACGCTCTCCCTGTATGTTATCTTCAATGATTCCTATATAAATATTAGATAATTATATACCAAGCATGTGAATTAAGTTAGCATGAGAGAAGTGTCTTACATAGAGCATACCATTGCTCCTTGAAGGAGCTTGGCTAGTTCTTAGGAAGGTTATTTTGTTAGAAATGTCAGAGGACATTTGCACAAGTTGAAAGTCAAGATTTGACATTATAAGCTCATAAATAACCACTTAATCAGCAAAATGATGACAGGAACCAGTGCATTGGGGCATGATTATTTGTTTTTGTGGCGATGTTTGCTCTTCTCTAAATGTGTTCTTTTTTAAAACAAATACATTAATTTTTTACTTCCTCATTCTTTAAACATGAAAGGTGTCCCGTAACTGTGCATGGATAATACATTTGATGTTTTATCATTGTAAGGCCCAGCTAAAAATATACTGACACAGATTCAACATTTAAGTAAGAAGACTCGGAGGCCAGAGCGGAGATCTTTTACTACCGGAAAGTTTATAATTACCCTCGGTATTGCGATTCGAAGTCTGCATTTATTTTCGGAACATCCTTGATTAACATCACTATCCTAGTTCAAACTGAGAATGTTTCAAGAGATTCAGTGTTATTTAAGTAACGCAGAAAAGAAAATGAAAAAAAAAAAAAGTTTTGTGAGATAAAATAACAGTATACTGCTGGATGGATTTATGTTCAAAATGTATATGCCTTTCGTAAGTTAATTGGTTAATTTGATGATTTTTTTGTTAATTTCCCGCATGCGATTTTTTTCCTTAATGTGTGTGTGTTTGTGTGCGAAATTTAAAATTGTTGATACTTTCACTTACAAAATAGATTGCAATTTCATGTTTGTCTACTAAACATTATGCAAAGAAATTTTTTTTAACTTTTGCAGACCCACGTTCTAAATAATTTGCTGGTCTAGCAACTGTATGATTTTTTTCTTCAATTCAAATGCATGAAGTTTAAGCAAGAACAGATAAATATGTATAATCATCCTCTCCATATCTAACTGCGCTGCGTTAAAACCGGGCTAGTACTCGACCAGTTATCGCGAGCTCGGATCTTGCCCAACGCCAGGCGCGGGTCTGGGTGATGGGTGGCTGATACTCGCAAGCAGGATACCCAAATAGAGATCAGTGAAGGCCACAAATCTCAGCGCTGGCGAGCAGTGAGACAGGCGCGCCGATGGTAGCAGGCATAATGGCGAGATATACGCGAGGGGAAATAGATGCGGTAGCCAAAACTGGAATGCCACACCATAAGAATCGCCGCTCTTGCCACCACCAGAGTCATCAATTTCCAGCGAGTCGCCGCTGTTTCAAGTCTTCCCCCCACCGGAGGAGTACGCCCTGATAACCCAAGTGGGAGCGCGCTATAAAACCTGCTCTCTGACGTAGTTAAGCCAGCAAGTAGCATGAATGAAGCAAACAACACCCGACCTGTCGCTTTGGCTAAACGCCACAGCGCTCGCCCCAAGAAGTTATCACTTCTGTTTTCTCAATGAGCTATTGGTCTTCGATTTTTCATATGAATACACTTATTGTCTTGGAAACACGTTATGTGATTTAAAATATTTGCATAAATAGCATGGATATACATTTGTTCAAAGCTCTAAAAAATTGCCTTTTGGAGGATAGCAAAGACCTATATTCAAAATACAAATGATAAATTAAAAAAATTGGATACGCGATTTTTGCGACATTCCGAAAGAGGTGCAGTTTCTACAAAAAAAGGACTCAAGGGCATAACTCGTGCTTGTGTCTCTGGACTTGAGGTGTGATTGTGACATTGCCAAGTGCACTGTGAAGTGACCATCTCAACATACAAACACATTTAGCATGGCCATCACCCCCGCGCAGGTAAAAAAAAAACACCTCTTTGTTCACCATCCACTGTGTCTTCGTTCACGATTTGTTTTACCAATCAATTCTAAGATGTCGCTATGGTTTTACGTCTAATTCTTAGAACGTATTTATCAGTGTTTCAATTGATAAGCATGACGATTTGAGATCATATCGTTTCTTATATTAAAAAAAAAACATATTTACACAGGTAAACAAGCATATCGGAAATACATGTAATTAAGGTATAGGGCGACTTCTTTAAGTTTGATAAATTTTTAAAGTTTAAAGTTTGATTTAAATTTACACTTTTACAAAGTCTTCGGAAATACAATTTCAAATAGAAAAAAAATATAAATTGCTTATTGATATCACACTTCACCTATATGCAGCATTGTAAAAAATATTAAAATAGGAAGGGGTGCTCGAAAACACACCCACCCACACAAACACAGTGTTATTGTCTGTAAGCCGATTCTTTTCGAAAGGGGAACTTTTAGACCCCTTGCCATCAATTAATATATTGTTGCTTCCTCCTTTTTTATTAAATGAAAGTATCATTTCTCTTCTTTTTTTCACATTTCTTTCTTTCTTTTTCTCTCTTTTTTCCTCTTCTTTCTTCTTTATTCTCTTTATATATTCCTCTTTAAAAAAATTGATTATTAATACTTTTTTCTTTCTTTTTAAAAATTCTCTCTCTCTCTCTCTCTCTTTGTTTTTTTTTTTTCGTATATATTATATCTAGACTACTACTGCTGCTATAAATGGACAAATTTTTAGCCTTGAAGCACATGGTTTGATTAATGTCTCCTAGGTTCCTCTAGGGAGTCCAATACGGCGACTGGCCCTAAGACTTACGTCTGACAATTTTATGTGCTGGGGATACCATGACTCTTGTCTCAGCTGGCCACATTATACTGACACCGACCCAACCAGTTACAGGGGACTAAAATCGGGAAAAAAAGGTGCCGATCGTGGGACTCGAACCCTGCACGTCCTGAACTGAAAACCAATGCTCTACCACATGAGCTAAATCGTCATTCGTGCAAGTGCGGTGCAACTGGAAGCAATTTCAAAATGAAGGTGCTGAATTTGATATTAGATTTAGATTTAGAATCTAGATCTATAAAACCCTTTTTGTTAGTTAAGACTAAATTGTACATCTAGATAGATTGCTGAAGTCCAGCGGTAGAGGCTGCAATGCCATAAGAACATTCGGTAGTCAATGACGCTTTGACTAACCAAGCCTAGTTATTATAAAAGCCGATCCGGAAATCTAAAGGCGAACTATTTTTATTTTTAATTATAATAAATTTATGAAAAAAAATCAATAAAAAAGGATCAGGTAAACAAAGTATTTAGTAAGATGTAGTTTCTGTGAAAATTTCATAATTATAGGTTGAGCCGTCTTCGAGCCTGGTTCATGGATTTAACAGTGACCCCTCTTGTGAGCATGTCTGCATGGAATTTCAGAACCCGTAACATGATACCAACAACTTATGTCTGTGAGATTCTGAATCTCCCGCACCCGATTAGCAACGAACATTTTCCATCGGTTAATGTTCCCTTTGATCCATCCTAGGGCAACCATAGAATCGGTATAGCACCGGTGATTAGTTTCAGGTGGAAGATTCAGTTCAGACAAAATAAATTTCAGCACTCTTGCTCCCAAGAGGACACCTCAAAGCTCAAGTCGAGGCAATTAGACAGTTTTCAAAGGAGCAACTCTGGCTTTGTCCAAAACCAGAGAACATGTTACCTCACTGCTCTCTTCGACTCGAAGATAACCACAGCATCCATTATGCTTTCTCAGAAGCATCACAAAATATATGAACTTCAACTTTATCAGCATCGTCTCATAACGACGACGCAAAACACCGAGGAATCTTCTATAATTGTAATATGTTAAAATCTTTGAGCCATTTGTCAAAGCGACCCTTCAGTGGATCTGGTAGCTCATCCCAATCAATGCTCAAAACCCCGAACTCTTCGAACAACAACTTAGCTGTAATAATGAAGGGCGACGCACGTCCAATATGAAAAAAAAAGTGTGCTAAACAACTCATCACGCTTCTTTTTATAGAACCAGGTCCATTTTAAGTATAAGCCCACCGAAACAGAAGAAATCCTCACTTGAGATATAAAATATTTGTGCTGTCTATTACAGCAAACTGAGGATCAAACTCTTTCAGTAACAGTCTGACTGTTTGAAGATCATTAATTTTTAGTCAAATCCATCCCTGCTTCAGCCATCGTTTGTTTGGAAGATGCAATTAACTGCAGCGCTTCCTTCTCTGAGTCTGCCCCAGACAGAAAATCATCTACATACAGATTGCTTTGTAGCTCAGAGATCGTCTTAGTGTTTGGGTATTTACTTAGGTGGTGTTTAATAGTTGCATTACCTTGCCGTTAAGCTCCCATAAGAAACAGAGCACATTTTGATCTGCTTGATGGACTCTAATCTGCACAAATGCCTTCGCTACATCTGTAGTCACTGCGATCTTCCATCGCCTGAAGCGTGTCAAAATTCTAAGAAGGTTTGGTAATAAATTTGGACCAGTTTCCAAACAATCATTTAATGACACTCCATTGTATCCTTTGGCAGAAGCGTCGAATACTGGTCTCACCTTTGTGGTCATGCTATCTTCCCTAACAACAGGTCTGTGAGGTAAGTAGAACACAGAACCCTGGTATGAATTATCAGTACTTACCTCTTTGATGATACCTGCCTCCTCCATTTCAATTAGGTTCTGGTCATATGCTTTTTTAAGCTCAGGGTTTCCTGCCAGCCGCTTAGACAGGTTCTGCAGGCGTTTCTCAGCCATGCCTTTGTTGTTTGTCAACCTACCTTTTTGACCAGCTTTCCATGGTAGGTCGACACCGTATCTCCCTTCCTCAAAGGTAACTGACTTTTTAAACTGTTCACTTACCTTATCTGACGTGGGTGTTGCATCTTCAGTGATGCCAATAGCTTCCAAATCCCAGAGATTTTGAATGATCTTCTCTGGGATGTGATATTTGCACAGAAGCTGCAGTCCTGTGCAGATCTCTATACAGACCGGGCAGCGTTCATCCTCAGCGCGTTCTCTGGGTCACCAAAGAGTATATCTGAACCCTATCAGAAGCGACTAAGTCCCAAAACAGTATGGACCGATAAGGATATCAACTTTAATGGAACTACCCACTTAACATTTTTTCTGTAAATTCAATATTAAACTTTTCAAGGATGTCCTTAGGTGCACGGAATATATTAGCGAACAAGCTGTCAACTCCAGCAAGTTCTACTTTAATTCCATCAATTTCCAGAGGAAACAGGTTTCTATTTCTTCAAGGCTCCGACCCTTTTTGTCTCTTTGGTAGTGGTTGATCGATCAGATGTAACGACTTCTGACTTTTTCTATGGTGCACACAACAATGTATTGTGTTTTCTACCACAATCATTACAATTACTATTAGCGGTACAATCCCTTACTGTGTGTTTCCTAAAACACAAATTAAGGTGCATAACCTTTTCTCAAATCGCTTCACGGTCTACCCCTATTAGGGAAATACTCTTGTGATCTTTCCTTTTACAAAAGTTGCCTTGATGAACGCGTGTTTCAGATTCTGTATCGAAGGCCGCGTCATAGAGCTGTGGCTTTCTTGGAACTCTCTTTTCATTTGCGCTTTCTGATTTTTGTTAATGTTTGCGTTTTTTAATGCCTTTTAATTTCTTGGAAGAGAAAGTCCAAGAGAAAATTCAAATCACTTCCCATGCCTTCAACCTCTCGCGCCCATTCCAACCTATGTCTAAAGGCATCCGGCTCAGCACCAGTGGGGTTAAAATAACCCCATAAGTGTCACGGGACACCCCAAGCTTTTCCAAGCTGCGGACGTGGCTCTGCGAACTGTCATGCAGATGCCACAGTCCATTAATTTGATTTCCCCACTCTACTTCCTGAACATAAAGGATTTTGCATGTGAGCAAAACTTATCCTTTCCTATTTGATATAATTTCTCTAGATACTGTGTAGCTCTCACTAGAATGTCCTCAGCAAATCTAAACCAATCTTCCCAATATGGGACAGCAAGTTGTATGTTTTTCCGAAGTCCTGGGTTTCGGCACGAAAAATGTAGCGTACAACAGTCACAACGTTCGGCCCAAATAACAACTCATGTTTTAATTATATCAAAGTTTATTGACTTTACTAAACAAGATAATATTAAATGAATTCGAAAAAAAACATAATATAACAACTACTTGTAGTTGAACACGGACTGAAAACATGTTCACTACACGAGAGACGAACTTTAAAAACGAACAAATGGAAAAAGAAGATGAGCGATAAGGATGAGCTGGGAAGAGAAAGATGGTGTAACATTAACAGCGCAAGTACTACCCATGACGGTAAGGAAGGGTCCTTTAAAGGACATGCTTTTGCCATCTTCCTCCGTATCTGATTCTACACCAGGTGCAACCGGATGCAATAGATAATTTGACCACAACATGTACCAACCGACCCATTGCGCTCGTTTTTACATGCTTTCTGACTTTCTCTCACTCTCTTTATTCGCCCACCCATCAATCCTTCTCTTCTATGTGTCTTACTTTTTTTCTCAACAATTTACTTCATTATGAATGGTGGAAAACATACCGATGGTTGGTAGGAGGGCAACAGAAGCCTCAAAAGGTATTCAATTCCAGAGAAATCTTGGGCTGCTCTAAGTTTTCAGCAAACCCAAGGTTGATGTTTGTCCAGGTTCCACGAGTTTATTAATTATGTTTGCAGCTCATGTTTGTCTTGGGAAAGACAGAGAGAGTTTAAAAAATACAGGCAAAGCACGAGAGAGGGAGAAAGCTAAGAGACATCGAGAGCCAGAGAGATTGGGAAAAGAAAGATAGAAAATGGGGAAAAAGAAAGAATGAGAAAGAGAGATAAAGGAATACAGAATATGAGAGAGACAGAGCATCGAGAGAGAGAGAGAGAGAGAGAGAGAGAGAGAGAGAGCGGGAGATATAATTATTGATATGAATAAAGAGGCACTCTGCTTGTCAGTCTCCCAGCCTTGCTCTCAGCGTTCAAATACGGAAACAGTGAATGTGACCGATACAATTGGACCGAAATAACAAAACGGAGGGCCGTATCATTTTGATTCCCACTCGGAAGTAGGATTAGAGTAGGCCAAAGAGGTTTCCCTCAGAGGAAATGTGATATGTCAAGTTAGTTTTGAGGTACTGCGCATTGAACAACTTTTTATATAATAACAATTTTTAGTGTTACGTTTTTTAAGGCAAAACAGAACAACCTGTAAAACAGCTTTAAGTACTGATATTTTCTTTTCCTTTAGGATAACTTTTGAAATGACAATAATAAAATCATATCGCTTTGTATCGCGCTGCGCACCTATATTTTAGTAACAATAGATTTCAAAATTCTATAATTTTTCAATTTTCAAAAAAACAAAATAGTGCGCACATAGATAAAACAGTTTACATTTTTCAGTGTAGTCTGATTGTGTGGGTTGAAATTACTCTCTAAGTATCACTCTGTCCTATCTATGCTTAAAATTAAGGGAAAAAATTACTTTTATCCTTGGCGTGCCAAAATCTTTTCGCCGCTTTTATTTCGGTGAGGTGGCCTTTATTTTCTGACGCCTTGATATGGGATAGAATGTTTGATCTGTGTTTTGTTGGGATAATTGTGTTCTTTAACGAGGCTGAGTCGCATTCAATGGTAATCGACTTTTTTGGTTCTTCCAAACTGAGTAAATATCGGAATCTTTTAAACAAATAACTAATGAACTGAATGAAATAGCACTTTATTACATGGATTAATTAGTCTTTCAAATATTACATAGAGATCTTTATTGTTAGAATCAGAAACTCACCAATAATAACAACTAGGAAACAATAGAAAGCCCATTATAAGATAAGAAAATTAAAATGAACTGCTTTCTTTTAAGAGATTTCTTTGCCCTGATAAACCGTCCTGTTTTATTTACTGCTTGGGTTGATCTATCACTTTCCGCCTCAACGCCGACTTCTAGCATCCGGTCCATTTACCAGTTCTAAACAGTTACATTGTGGCTGTGTGATCAGACATAAACAACAGCCCTGAACCGAACACTTAGCAATGTCTGGTAAAGCGCCAAAAATAAGAAAAAAAATCGGAATAAAACGTATCAGAATGAAGTGCTGGGTGTAGAAATCGATTATACTAAAGCGGCTGGTTTCATTGTTAACTCGACCATAAAGACGTGCTTCCGGCTAGGGCCGGATGTTCCAACAGTCCAAGTCTTTAATTTTGAGGAATGAACTCTGGTTTGTTTTTTTCCTCGTCGGTTTATTGCAGACATAACCATGCAGCGAGAGTTTATGGCTTGGTTAAAAGGTTCGGCACAAAACATCAAAGATGATTAAGTTTACAAGTAAAAAACAACAACAAAAGTGTTTGTCGTCCTGTCCTGAGCTAACAAATTTTCAGGAACGTTACTTTTTTTTTAAAGACCGAAAACCAAAGCAATTATATAAATTATTGTTCATTTTAGAACACAACATATTTCCTAGTTTAAAGTTGTCTAGATTCCTAAATGAGGATCTTATACGACACAGAGTCACATGACTAACGTCCGACAATTTTACCTGCTGCCACTTAGAAATAGAGACATTGCAAGGATACTAGCACTCCTGTCTCAGTCGCTCACCTCACATTATACATAATTATGTCCAACCGAAGGGTCGACCCGTGAACTTCTCGTTTAAACGTTTAACGCTTTAGCAATAATTTCTGCACCAGAAATGCACCCCCCTTCTCTTGACCCGTCACGAATAATTCAATTTTCATCGCATTTCTTTTTTTACAAATTAAAAGTTTTAGTTGAAGGAACATGATCAGTTGTTTTTTTTCTTAGCTCAACACAAAGAGATTATGTCAATCGATCGGAAGCTAAAGAAGTGAAGGCTGACATGGAGTTGATTGTTATAAAGAGACATAGAAAAGATGTGGATGTTATTGTATTGAGAGAAGGATTAATATATATGTAAGGAGAAAGAGAAGCAGAGAGACAGAGACCGGGTAAGATAAATAAAAAAGACGGATAACAGACGCAAGAGGAAAAAAAACGAAATTGACACATGGCTGTTTATGTCTGATTTGCGCAAAACGTTTGATGAAAATGAACGTTCATCACAGGTGAAGACAAAACGAGGGACTTTAAATTCTTATCTGAAATAAAATAATCTATCTTCTGAATATTAGAAGCTGATCGTGCTGATTCACGCAGATAATACCAAGTTATTTGCCAAGACTAATTCCTGAAATATTGATTAATGCGTGATAAATATCACCCGACAGATCGATATGAAATCATGAGAGAAGAAATGTCCCTTACTGCCAGTGTTCGGCAAAGGTCTTTATTAGCAGGATTTCCGTGGACTACCTTTTACTGACAGAATAAATCCCTGACGATCTTTATCTACCATCGTGCCTACTTTGTTTATAATATAAAGCAAACAAAGCTACAGATATGAAATTTACAACGTAACGAAAGAATGTCGTTGAAATGAATCAAACACTTTAGGCGAGTTTTGATTGAGAAATAGCTAGGCAAGAACAGTCAGATCGAATTAAATATAGAGTTAAGATGTAGGTATATAGACCTACAAATAGGGATATATAAAAATTATATTCCAAGAGAACATTGTACTTTTATCTGATTAAATAAGGAAAATAGCATAAATTATATAAAAAGACAGAAAAAAAACCTCACAAAAACAAACAAACAAACAAGTTGTTTGAAAACAAACGAAAAGACCCCCCCTCCCCTTATTTATTTCTTCAACCAGTCCAACCTTAACTTGAAGTGATACCCACAAATATAATATAATTATTTTTAACCAAAGAAAACTATGGGTATTAAAAAAAAACAAAGATTGCGCAACCAGGTGTGTTTTGGATATATTTTATGTCTTTTAATAAAAATAAAATTATCTGAGCTTCAGGACTTCTATGAATAAGAATATTTTACGCGAAATTGCCAAATTTAAAAAAGAAAAGAACAACAGTAAACACGCACAGAAATCAAAACAAAAACATGTTTTAATATATGATCCATGAGCTAATTGACGCAAATGTGAGATGTTGATGTAATGTCACATTTAGAATGAGGTGATTGCCTTTAAAATGAGTTGCCACACGATATATATTTGAAGGACGTTTTCAACTTTTATCAGTGCAATAAAATAACCCGACGTTCTCTTATGACACCTAATAATCCTCTTTAGAAACTCATTAAAAGAACGATATTTTTTCATGATGAAAAAAAAATTCGAATTATTTTAAAATATTTCTTGATTTTTACGATCAAAACTTGCTTATGGTGAATAGAATTAAGTTTTCTAGTCTCTATCTGGAAAATAGAACTTATATACTTTAACATTTACATGCTTAAATATTTTTTATAAGGAATACGGGATAGGTTTTTAACTAGTTCAGCTGGTTACAATATTTTGTTTTTATTCTACAGAAAATGAGTATAATATTTGTAAAATCAGCATCGGCTTGACACATATCTTAATTTCTATGATTCACCGATATCCGCTAAATATCGTGTTTTTTATAATGTTTAAATCACGACATTCTCAGGCGTCCTTGCGCTAGTATCTAATCCCCAGCTGATAACATGTAATCCAAAGCAAAATATTCAAAGTAATGCTTGGGGAATTTGCGTTGATCCTCTTTAAGATTTTTTTTAAAGATGCTACCGGATCTTCTTTTCGAAATCATTTCTGAAAGGTTTGGGTTTTAAATTAAAATGTTTTCGTGTTTCATTGCTTAAATAAAAGAGCTGTAATTTTGCCCTATTTTTATGTTCGTTCCAAATAGCATGAAACTCGTTTAGCCTTTTTTAAATATAGTAAAACATAAACTGTAGTTTGAAAAAAGATATTTGAAGTGTCTTTTCTCTAAAAAAAAACTTGTCCTTGGTTTGCTGTTTTCAAATAATAGTCTCATAGGAAAACCAATAACAATTTAAATAGGATGTCCGAGGCATTAAAAAAATTTTGATTTCTGACGTTGCTACGATAATTTTTGTATCATTCCATCCATATACAGATAAAAATATCTTACCCTATGATTGTCACGTACGCTGCTGGGTTTATCTTGTTTGTACAGAAGATTTTTTTGCTTTAGTGTGAAGTAGTGACTCCGTGCCTCTATTTTAACTTTATAAGTAGCTAACAGTACACAGTTATTTAATGTATTTCATCGTAACTTTTTTCCTAGTTTACAAACATAGACAGAGACGACAGTGAAACCGAGAGAAACGGATAAACAAACGGAGACATAAAGTTAGTCGGGGCCATACAGTCAAACGGAGAGACAAACAGAAAGGGAAAGAAAAACAGGCAGAGAAGACAGACAAAGTAAAAGTCAGAGAAACGATATCTTTAAATGATGGTCTGCGTTTCACGAATAATGATCGTACAGCGTGCCATAATAAAGGGATGGGTTCTGGGAGTGATTTTCGTTGTTATTCACCTAAGCTGCTTTCAACTACAACCATTAGTTTAAATGAACACATTCGAAAATGTAGAAAACATTGACATTTTTAAAATTTTCCTACATGGTTGGTATGGTGAGGTCGCCATGTCAGTGAATTTCAAAATATATCTTGTCCTTCATTTCTTTATCAAATGACTTGAAACTTGTCAGACATGTGCAGCCAGTGTATCTAAACAATATAATAAAGCGGAATTTTCTACAAAATTTTTCAATTATCTACAATTTTTAGAGCATCGATCAATTGGTGTTAGAGGAGATAGATTTTTAGTGTGAAAAATGTAACTTTTGAGAAATTTGCATTTGAAAGTAGCGCATAAAACAAACTAATAAATTGCGAAAAAAGGGTTTAAGGGATAGATCGCTGGGTTTCTATTCAGGAAATTGCCAGTTCGATCCCACGATTGGGTAAATACTTTTATCGATTTTGACGCCGACTGGTTATCATTTGGACCATCCACTAAAATGTAAAACTATACTGTAAGCTCAATGGCAACTTGTGCGGATTGACATAATCTGATAAAGAAGCAAAGAAAAATTGTGACAGGCCTGATAGAGTGGTTATAAAAGCTTTTTTGATCTATCTTTTTCCATGAAGTGTTAAATTATGTATTATTGAATAACCTAGATAAGTGAGAATTGTTTTTTTTTTTTTTTTTTTTTTTTTTTGAGTAATCCAACTGAGAGCCCTGGCTCTAGCTCAGAGTCGAACGCCGGGCGCCATGCACGTAAGATAAGGGTGCCTACTGAGCTGTCTGAGAGCATTGAAGTAGAGACTTGTGCTACATGTTGCACGTTTATCTTGTTTCAGATGGCTGAAGAACAGACAAGACGTCTTGAGGTGCAACACCGCAAGTGCGTTTTGAAAATGAACGCCCATAAAGGTAAAAACAGAATACACCATTTTCCAGACCTACCTCATCACTAGATAAAATTTGTTTAGTTGTTATCTGGGCTTATTTCAGCTGTATTAATTATTATTCAAAGAACGGATTATAATTATGTTGAACAGACTTAGATAAAAATATTATAACGCTTAGTTAAATATTGGCAATATAAAGCGCATGGGGAACAACTTTACAGTGGCTTTATTGTTATTTTTTCTTTCTTTTTTTTGTTGGAATAAAACATTTCAAGCATTCATGAATACAGTATGTTTTCAATGTATGCACCTAACCCTACAATGGGATGAATGAATAAAATATTTATTTAGTGCATAAAAACCAATAAACGACCTTCTATTAAAAATTACTGTCGGAAGCTTTTCAAAACAAACTGTTATCGGTTAAAGAAAAAAAAACTTGATGTATGGATTACTCACAAATCTAAAGAGGCAAACAGTGACACCCTCTCAATGATAACATTTCATACGCATATTGATAAAATACATAATAGCGGAGATATTAGTCTATTATCAGTACTTGGTTTCTGCTTTAAAAAAAACCAAACTAGATACACACTCACAATCCTCCTGCCAACCCCTGCTATAAGTGAGTGTATTAAATGTTTATATCCAAAGAAAGCAAAAACACAATTTTAAAAAAGAAGATTTACAGACTCATATTATAGTGTAAATTGTAAGCTAATTATGTTTATAGATTTACAAACAGTAAAGTCAATACATAGAGTTTCGTTTGCGAACCGTAATTTTACTTTTACGATACTTTTTTTTTTTTTTATAAAAGGAGACATTAATAAAATACAAAACAAATGATTTGCGCCTTTAAGGAATTTCATATTTCTATCTTTGCAAATAGTGTAAAATTGGGACATCAAATAAAATAAAACAAGATGGTTGCATAGAAAAACAAAAAAATTGAAAGGATTAAAAGACAAGAATGTGAGGGGAGGCATTGTGTAAGGACAGAGGAAGGGAAAAAATAAAAAAAAGAGAGTCTTAGTGAAAATAACGCTTAAAGAAGGGAAAAGTATAACGGTATGCAGAGACAAAGTTGTAAAGGAGAAGAGAGAGACAGAGAGACAGAGAGACAGACAGACAGAGAGACAGAGAGGCAGAGAAACAGAGAGACAGAGAGACAGAGAGGCAGAGAGGCAGAGACCGAGACAAACAGACTGACAGGCAGAAGGGGAGAAAGAGTACCTGAGGATTTTCTGATTCTTCTGTTTAAATTCCATCTTTACATAGCTTGTTTTCGCCGACGAACCATATAATGGAATGATAAATTATATAAATTCATTTAAAGCGTTTACATCTTCTTGTTTCTCAGATCAAATAAAACAAGTAATTCTAAACCAAATAGGTCAAAAATATGGAAACCTTGAACATCGAATTTATTTGATTCGTGTCTTTAGCGGTATACAATTTTGCACATCATTAATAATGAAATGATAATGGATGATAAACGTTGAAACAAGTAATGCTTTCGTAATCTGTTGTTTGTAAAATTGTACCCGTATCATGAAACTTTCGATTTTTTATAACGCCTCCACATACGATATTTAAACAAAACTCAATAATTATTTTGCGGTATTATTTACATTTAAATATACTCATTCAAACTGTAAACTTGAGGATTTTTAATTTATTATAATGTGCTTCACAGGCTAACACCCCCCCCCCTTATGATCTTAAACTGTTTAATTCGACAATTATTACCAATATTTAGTATTAGAATGTTTGTCTTTTTATTCTGGCGACTAGTGTTCTGTTGGGATTTTCTAGGGTATTTCGAAAAGGAATTATGATAACATTACTTTTTATCATACTACTAGCAAGGCGGGCTAGAAATGTTGCAATTCTTAATTGGACTAATCGACCTGCTTCTCTTAGCGTCTGCATCTTTGTTTACTAGTATGTGCATGTTTGTTTACTCATTTTTTTTGTCTCTGGCCGCTTAAACCTTTTAGTTTTTCTTTGCCAATGCATCTACATGCCTGCTTGTCTATCTTTCCTTTCCATCTCTCTTTCTCTATCTCCCTTTCTGTTTTCAATTTAATTTTATCTTATCTATTTATCACTTCAAGTCATCAGTCATAATGCATTAAGTCAAATATATTTGAATTGATTTTATTGTAACCTTAGAGAGACATATTTACCATTATCCGCTAATTGTTACAATAACAAATATGGACTTCAACAAACTCTATAAATCGTAAATTGAACAATATAATTTGTCTAATTACAAGTCAATCTCCCATTTTAATTCATTTCTAAACACGCAGCATCTCCTGGGTCTGTCGGCGATGAAGCCCCCAGGTGTCCTATGGTTTGGGACGGAATAATGTGCTGGGATGAAGCACCGGCTGGGACCGTACAACGGCAGAGATGCCCTCACTACGTATTTAACATGAACTATGAAGGTAAGTCTCTGCATGTTCAGAGAAGCGAGACTGCATTGATTTCTCTTAGTTTCTTACTATAAATCTTAAGGAACCCCAGACAAAAAGGTAAATCTTATATTATTATGCAAAAATACGTTAAAAACTGTTTATACAGATATGTCAATGGGGTATAATAATAAGGAAGAGAATTGCAATTGTATCAACAAACTATTTTATTCCTCCAAAATGGCTCTACAATGTGTGTGGTTGAATTGTTCTCTGCGTTATTATCCTAAATTTTGAAATCCGCTCTACAATGTGTGTGCTCTACAATGTGTGTGGTTGAATTGTTCTCTGCGTTATTATCCTAAATTTTGAAATCCTACTTTCCGCCAACGTTACATATCGTCGAAAAACACACGTGAAAGATATACACAATTGTGGAACCCAATTAAATCTAAAATCGATATGGCCTCTACAAAAATTCCAATCAGTCTTTCCCCACTTTACCGCTCTTTGCTGTTATATACACAAAGCACAGATCTGGAAATCTCTAGGCTTATCTAGGTATTATTATCAAGAAAGGTCTGGAACCTTGCCTAGATTATTATTCATTAACACTACTCGCCGGCTCTCTTCTTAACCTTTTCACAACGCACAACATTAGGCCTCATGTGTGCGCACTATTTTAGGGAATTACCACAAGTTTGGATAGATAAAAAGTTTGATATTTTTTGAAACGCAAAAAAAAAAAAAAAAAATATGCTAGCACAAGTGCGTATCAACTCTCACACCATGTGGGCGAGATGATGGGAAAAGGCTTATCAAAGTTCCAAGCAGTTTCTAGAATCTAGTAGTTTCGCCAAGCCTGTAACAGACGATTTGGTTAACACAACTAAATATATGTGGTGGCCTACGCGTAAGCAATGTCACAAGTAGTAGTAGCAGCAGTAGTAGTAGTAGTAGTAGCAACTATTTTAGGGAATTACCACAAGTTTGGATAGATAAAAAGTTTGATATTTTTTGAAACGCAAAAAAAAAAAAAAAAAAATATGCTAGCACAAGTGCGTATCAACTCTCACACCATGTGGGCGAGATGATGGGAAAAGGCTTATCAAAGTTCCAAGCAGTTTCTAGAATCTAGTAGTTTCGCCAAGCCTGTAACAGACGATTTGGTTAACACAACTAAATATATGTGGTGGCCTACGCGTAAGCAATGTCACAAGTAGTAGTAGCAGCAGTAGTAGTAGTAGTAGTAGTAGTAGTAGTAGTAGTAGTAGTAGTAGTAGTAGTAGTAGTAGTAGTAGTAGTAGTAGTAGTAGTAGTAGTAGTAGTAGTAGTAGTAGTAGTAGTAGCTGTTGTTGTTGTTGTAGTAGTACTAAACCAGATAATTTTTAGACCTGTTTTGGATACAAACCATTAAGTCATTATAATCCAAATGAAAAAGGCACTGCAATAGTGATCATAAAAATTATTACTAAAAATAATGAATTCTAAGGAATAGAGATACAATTTACGGGAAAACATTTACCGTACAAAACATTCAAATCTTAAAAAAATATGATGGCTTTCTTTTCATCTAAACCTTTGTTATGAAACTTTATTCTGTATTTCTTTCTAATTTAGACTGCTTTCACGCATCTAAAAAATTCTTTTCTGCTTGCCCTTCTCGGATTTATTAAAATTGACAGAGGGGAAAGAAGAGTTCACGCCTTGCGCTCTCAAGAACACTTACAGCTCTGAAAAGTTAGTGGAGCAGAAGGCTGATCAAGAGGATGTTTCTTATCTTTCCATTCATTGGCGACCTGGAATAGCGATCAGTCGGGGTGTAACGTGCCTTCTGGCACACCAGCTTTTGATATCTTTTGCACTGAATATGTTTAAACCTTTCTAAACTTCTTTGAACGTTTTTCTTATTTTCTCAAGATATCTGCTTTTCTCGCCCGCATACGAGGATCGCATCAGGAGAAATCTCAAGAAGGGGTTCTGTAATCTAACCGAGTTATGAAGCTTTTTTACTAGCGGCGCCAATATTTTAATGTGGTCATGTCATCAAAGTACACACCCCTCTCTCCTTCTCCCCTCTTTCCCTCTCTTTCTCTCTCTCTCCCCCCTCTCTCTCTCTCTCTCTCTCTCTCTCTCTCTCTCTCTCTCTCTCTCTTCCTCTCTCTCTCTCTATCCCTTTCTCACACAGACACCCATTGTGTCTGTATCGCTCTTTGTCTAGCCAAAATACGTAAAACAAGCTATATTTTGTATTCAATGATATATTTTAATACATGATAATAATTATGTGAAAGAGACAATGAGTAGTGTGTAATAACAGCTTTTAAGTTGATACTTTAATCCATAACCAATTGGTTCTTAACAAATTAGTTCTTAAATGGATTAGAGAATGAAGGAGAACTGTGTAGAAACACACATAATTATCCATTGCAATAGATTTAAAAAAAAATGACTGCTGTTCTTCCCCAGAAAAGACTGTTACCCAGATTTCATACAAGCGTTTGTTTTTCAAGGTGTGATGTTGTTTCAACTACATAAAATATTTGAAAAAAGGCGGTGAGAAATGAGAGCGCCACGTTACAGGCCCATTAAAGCTGTTACTTGGAAAATATATTTTCCATTATTTTTTAATAAATCTAATTGAGATAAAAGGATACGTATTTTCAACGTAATCGATAAACATTGCAAAGTGAGAAAAGGTGATTGATATTCTTTAGATAAGGAGTGCTCAGCAAAACCAAATTGATATAAACTGTAAATAAACAAAAATACCTTCTTAACGGGTAAGTTTACCGGTATGCTAAACAAGTTTTTCACTAATCTTTCCCTTTGACAACTAACATTCACGCCAACAATCTGTTCCACTTAATTCCATTTTGAAGTTTTAATTTTTCAGTGGCAATAAAACACCGTCCTTCTCTATGATTAAAGGTAATATTCGTAAATAGTCCCCCGTTGCTATTGCTACAAAAAGGTTTATAAGAAACCAGCCACAACATTCCGACTGTTTCTCAAGGAATTCGAAACGTTGCTTGGCAGTTATCACCCCGCCATAACAGCAAAGCGCACATTTTTATCACCTCGCCGTGGGATCTCTCTAAAAGTTTCGACGATAACGGAGGCTAGATGTGTATTTGAAAAACATAGGAGTATGGCCTACATGTCTCTGAACTAACTGTATTTGCCTAGATCTACAAGAGCCGCGTTCCTGAGTTCTACCTGTGGCTTGCGCTGACCCACTGATCACTCCCCAGGGGTCGAGTGACGCCGGGCGCGCCTGGGGGTAGACAGCTTCAAGGGCGTCTGGCCTTCAAGTACGTTTAGTCGTTTGCAATTCGGCACTGGTCTTTAGGTGGAACAAGGAGAAAGTAGACTTAGCGCTCGAATTCGGTTTTTAAATGTATAAAAGTTAGGCGTATAAATCTACTTTCCCTTTGTAATTGGCACCACTTGTCAGTGATACGTGCTGGAAAATAAGCTGGTCAGTTGCTACCTTATTTCAAAAAGTTGCTGAAAATCATATACACTTAAACCGTGTCCATTAAAGCTCACCGGTAAGATCGCTAGGCTGATGATCGAGTATGAGATATGAGAGGTTGGATTCTCACCTTACACCTAGTTGCCATGCAGATTAAGACGATTAAAAAAAAAAGTAATTTTGTTGTAACTATGCTGACGATTAAACAAAATTGATCACTGTTACCCTTACAATTGTCGACTTAGCCTTATATTTTGCAAGTCTTGCAAATAGAGATAGCTATGTACATAACTAATTGTTTTATGAGTAGATTTTTCGAACAATCGTTATCGTGCCTGTGCTACAAGGACAACAACAAAAAGAACTTTAAATTTCCGATGACATAACTAATGATTTTCTTTAGTTGAAATTTAAAATTTTTTTCTTGAAAACTCCATTAAGATTATCTAGATACATTTAAAACGGATTTAAATGGCGCAAAAATGTGTTTTTCTAGATAGCTATTATAGTAGTCTTTTGTGAGGAAAAAAAAGCTGTGCACTTTAAAATATCTTAGGTTAGAAGTGCCTTTTTCACTTCACTTTGAAAAATATCATAATAAACAATAATATAACTATGGCATGAAGTCAATGACTTTAAAACATACTTCCATTTAAATATCTTTCACATACGTTTCTCTAGGAAAAAACCGGCATCCGCTAAGATGGTAAACGTATCATTCTTATGCTTGTCATTTTTTGTGTGTGTTGTTAATGTACAATACCATCGCAAAAAAACCGCCAAAAATCGAAAAACTTAGTCAAAGCTGAACAAATAAACGGGTTTAGATTTAAAACGAAAGATGTATGCGGGTTGAAATTAGGAGCTATGAAATATCCACAAGTTAACATGTCGGGTCGTAAGAATAACATCGTGGTAGCTTACGAGTTGTCGTACAAATATGCGAAAAATAAGCTTACGACGATGTACGTACTGCCCATTATCTTTTGTTTTGTGTATTCTTTCATACTTTAACTTTCAAACATATGCATTTATTTTTTAGCATTACATTCTTCAAATTCACATAAGGATTCCATTCAATGGCAATATGCATGTATGCATAAATACTTTCATTTAGAGTTATACTTGAACATAGCGTTTTTTAATGAAGCGTTTTTAAAGCTATTAGTTACGCAAGTCTTGTTGTATATAGGGAGGGATCTCAACCATATTAATCTCTGAGTAACATTTTATCTACGTTGAGAAGTGAAAATGAATGTAATAGATCATTCACTTTCTTAATAATTGTACTAAGATTTTTTGACATCACTCCACTTGGTGACTTGGCCTCCACATTTGATGAAACATTGTTATTCACACTTTCCGATGATTTTCAACAGGAGACAAACGCAAATATGAAGATTGTATTTTTCATTCACAGTAAAATAATAAGTTATATCACTAGACTTTAAATGTTCAAGTAAGTAAGGACAACTCACTTTATCACTATGAAGCTGAAAAAGAATACTCCATTGATACGATATAACTGAAATCACCATATAAATGAACATAATGAAGGATGATAAGGGTTTGATTGCCTTTCTAACCATGATAATGTTTTTTTTAATTGATCACTGTCACACTTGAGACAAAATGCGTTCACTTCAATCAATTTGATCTGCTCTCAAGAAGGACTCGATGCAGTTTACAATGACATACCAGAACGTTTTAAATAATGGAAAAATTCCTCATTGTGAAAGATGAATTTGGTAAAAATATACTCCTCACCCATGATATTACAAGAGACCATCAACTTTGTTACTAGCACCACTGTTATTTCAAGTTGTCAGGCACTGTTCAGCTCCAGTGGCCGGCCCTAACATTGCTGGCTCAAAGAATGATGGGCCATATAGACTACCAGTCCAGCTCTGCTTGTAAATGTATAGAGGTCCATGACAACAGACTCAGATTCTCAACTTTTTATCTCCATGGTCGAATTAAATACTATTCCCCAACACGCATCGGACACATTGTGCTAAGTTAAAAATTCTATTTTGATTAATTTGAATACCGTTAATTGATAAAATAGAATAATTGCATTGGCTATGAAGTAAACGTAAAAACATGGGGAAAGGGCTATAAAAATTAAAATTGAATAGCAGCTAATGGCAGGATCTGAAAAGAAAACAAACACCTCATGTGAAAGCGCATTGAAATAAAATCGAAGATGTCGATTTTTGGCGCCCATTAAGTTGTGAATGGACAAGAAACAATCAGAAAGAAAGCAGAAAAAGTATTTTGAAAATGCAGAGCGAGAATATCAATTTTATGGAACAAAAAAAATGCAGACCATATATGGTTTTCCCATAAACGGAAGTATTCTACAGTTCATAAAAGACAAAAAGAGAGGGCTTCTAATGGCTAAAACGCAGGTGCCTTCAGAATGAATGCACAAAATAGAATAGGGAATCAAGATCGTCGTTCTAACTTCATTTTTAATTTACTCTTGGGGAAGTGGCTGGAGAAAGAAACAGCATTTTGTGTGTGAACATTAAATGTCATCTTGACCTCAAAGAGATTTTCCAAAGAGGTGCTTGAGACGAGTAGATAACAGAGTTCAATTTCTTTTGTAGGCTTTATGAGTTTTATAGGAAAATTTTAAATAAAAGAGGCAACGGAAAAGTTGAAATCGCCTAAATACCTCGTACATTTCGTAAGAATGAAGCACGTTAACTCTTTCCTAATACATAGTGTGATTTTGTTATTGCTTTTTACTTTTTGAGAGATTTGTAACAACGACATACTTAGTGGCCCTTGGGCTTCGTTGAAAAACGTTATAAAGCTGAGATTTAATACTTTTTTTCTACTTAAGGTTTTTTGTAATGACATAGTGCTAAACATAATCTAAAAATATTAAATGTCTTGATAATGTAGAGTTATAAATGAAATGTCGGGTGCCAGATGGACTAAGGGTAGAGTGTGCGGCTTCTTGTCTAAAGGCTAAGTTTTCAATTCCCACCTATGTCGCCTCGTTTCTTCCCTGATTGGTTCGGTGTCAATATAATGTGATCACCCTGGAAACCCAACGCCAAAACGGTTTTTGTTCAGAGCCTGGATACCTTAAACTAGAACACAACTCCCCTTTCTCTGACAAAAGATTTACATACTCTCTCGTAATCTTTGAAGGCGAATCAGTTAGGCAAAGCCCCACAAAGGGACCGATCGAATCCGTAGATAAGAAACATTCAATCACTGATCCAGATGGCAATCAGTGAGAGTATATCAATTGAAACAATTGCCGCATCCCAGTGATCCTATACTCAGTGATTGAAGAGTACGCTGTTACAACCCTATATAGCTTTAAGCTTACAGAGAATGAGGACATACATTTACTATAATTACTGATACAAATATATCAAGGTCGAAGTGGATAGAGCCCCCCCCTAGTACGCTGTTACAACCCTATATAGCTTTAAGCTTACAGAGAATGAGGACATACATTTACTATAATTACTGATACAAATATATCAAGGTCGAAGTGGATAGAGCCCCCACACACACACACACACACACAAACGAGATATTTACTGTAAATGGAAAAGCGTGAAATCTAACAGAAAACACTATCTGGTTTGTGAGGCGTTCCCTTATGCATTTCTC
Source organism: Elysia chlorotica (assembly GCA_003991915.1). Taxonomy (NCBI): domain Eukaryota; kingdom Metazoa; phylum Mollusca; class Gastropoda; family Plakobranchidae; genus Elysia; species Elysia chlorotica. The sequence goes on along the minus strand of RQTK01000361.1, from coordinate 100,415 downwards.
TGCAATATAACACATCTTAGTATCAGTTGTGATATAAATTACTCAATACTAGAGTTTTCCACCGTTAATAAAATACGGAGAGACAGAAATAGAAAAAAGCCATACGCCAAGACAGTAGCGTACATCGTTTTTATTATTCTTGACCAAAAGCAATGCTAGACATATCCGTAATGATGACTTTGTGCGTATGGCACAGGAAAGAAGTCCGCGGGTAGGTCATAAAGATCAGATTTGTCCTCACCCTGATCTTGATACATCCTTTATAAACAACCCGAAGCGAGTTTCTGTCTGGTGGCTCCAACATCGAATCAGTCCGCTATGGAAATAGAAACGGTCGCCAGTTAATGGAAGATCCACATTGGCTGGACGAAAATCGCCCACTGAAACAAAACAAGTAGCGCTACAGTACAACTGCAATACAGGTCTACCTATCGGTAAAAAGAATCGGAATTCATTAATTTTGCTGATTGGATTCTCAATGATAAACGCCAGCAAATAGGTTATAATATTATAGCGAACCGGTTCCAGGAGTATGTCTGACAATATTTACGTGCTGCCATACAGAGACTGTGTGGATGTTCCATTGTTGTCTCCTGTCTCAGCCCGTCGCATTATGCTGAAACCAAATCAAAAAGTAGTGATGAAGCTGAAATCTTCTGAGTCCTACGCTCTACTTGTTTCAGCCTCTCTTTGCCCCCCCCCCAATAAAAAAAAGAAACAAACAAAACAAAACAAAAAGCAACAACAACAAAACAAAACAAAACCTACCTCGTAAGCAGTTATACCAGGTTATGTAGATCTTGGGAGAAGTTCAAAGTATGAGCACTAGCATATTTTATTGAATATCAGCCCGACGAAAACATGTAATATTTTGTCCTTTTTAATTCAGTGCTTGATAGTCTAAAGACAAATAATGTGAAGATTAAATTAGCAACAAAAATTACAGTTTGGAGCCTGTACCGAGATTCAAAATAATGATTGATATATTTTTCAAATTCTTCAATACATTTTTTTCTATTGAATGTGATTAGATTGGGTTGTATGACAAAAATATATGAACATAAGATGTCAATTTCTTTTAAAAGAGATTTGGAGAGAAATTTTGAGATTGCAGTAGTATAGGAGCTATAGAAAAGAAGACATAAATATAGAACGGGAGAGTAAAAGAAACAGAGAAATCGGGACATAGTGGTATACAGACAGAGAGTCAAGAGAGTCAAATGAGAGACAAAGAAAAGGAGTCAGAGGCTACAACAATAGTTGCATTTCGCGAGTTTAAAAAGCAATGAGTATCGGTTTAAATGAAAATGAAAGAGTTACTAAAATAGTTTTATATTAAGCGATTATGGTTAAGGAGGCTTCCCTTTTTCCACTCGGCTAATAATAGAATATATATTTGCAAAACAATTAGCCAGAAACTTTAAAATATACATGTTTTTGTACGTTTCATTATTATTTTCAAATCTCTCTTTATTTCATTATATCTGTCTCTGTCTCTTTCTTTGTAGTTGTCTCTGTTCCTTTATCTGTTATAGTATCTCTCTCACACACTTTGTCACTCTCGCTCTCTCTCTCTCTCTCTCTCTCTCTCTCTCTCTCTCTCTCTCTCTCTCTCTCTCTCTCTCTCTCTCTCTCTCTCTCTCTCTCTCTCTCTCTCTCTCTCTCGTGAATCTCATACTGTAAATCTCCTTTTTTTCCTTTTGAAACATACACAACCTCCCTCCTGTTTGTTTTTCACACCTTTTGTCTCACCCAGACCATGTATCAACCGAAATGACAGCTGCCCTTTGCTTTGTTAAAGAAATCCTTCGGCAGAATTCTAATAAGGAAGTATTAGAAAAAAGAAGTAGAGTTGTAGTACATGTACTACCTTTAATACCACGCTCTCGAGCAATAAATTGCTGGGTTCTACCGACGACCGTGTTGTTCTCCTTAAACGAAATGTCACCCAGTATTGGAATTGAGACTGTGATGGATTCCGCCGCCCGTCGCAGTCCCTCTACCTTTAACCATCCCTGCAATGTTTTTGGTAGTTGCGAGGCTATTTTAGTCAAAATCAGTGTTTTTCGTTGAACGAAAAAATAGGCCACGTATTTACTTGGGAATGTTTAGATTACTGTCCATAGACTGCCGACTGAGGCAGGAAAACGTTCCTCTTTATTACCAAAATTATGTTGAAACTAAACTTTGCAAAAATATTCTACTGATGTATTTCGTTATTGCTGGAATAATTATTAGTCTGTGTGTGTGTGTGTGGGGGGGGGGAAGAGATAGAGAGACATGGTTTTACATTATACGTTTGTTTTTAACTTCAGGATAGATACTTCTACAATGTATCTTATTATATATTTGTGAACTGGTGAAATTATTATCGTCTTCTCCTCCATAACTACTAAAGGTACAAACTTGAAATTTAGATATATTTGTACCTTCGAATTTTCTGAAATCCTTAGGCTGGTTCGTTTATTTTTCACGATGACGCATAAAGCATTAATTAGATTTTAAAAATTGAAATTGATTCGTCGATTAAGCAGCCATTGCTGTTTTTGATTTCAGTTAGATAATCGAAAGTGAAAGAGGGCTAGGTTCAAGTAGTATTTTTTCTTTCCGTTCGACATGTTCACGTGCAGGCTCTGCTCGGGTTATTATACTGAATTCGAGATCTATCGAATGGGGATCTTTCGGGGTTTAAAAACATTCGAACCCAATTTAAATTCTATATGGAACTACCTCGACTATCATCGAAAAGGGGATAAACATGGATCTTAAAACTAAATCTAACTAGATCAGACTACTACTCATAGATCTACACGCAATTTTTTTTCTTTCCATTCAACATGTTCACGTGCGGGACTCTGCTCGGGTTATAATACTGAATTCTAATTTCTAGATCTATCAAATGGGGATTTTTCGGGGTTTAAAATCATTCGACCCAATTTAAATTATATATGGACCTACGCCGACTATCATCGAAAAATGGGGTAAAAATGGATCTAAAAGAAATGTCATCTACAAAGAAATCCTGTAAATATCCTAGCGTGAGTTATCAAGACTATTGATATGCCCTTTTAAGTGGTGCACCCATTTGTATCACATTGACTTTGTTTAGCATTTTTGGTTTTAAACTTCTATCTCTACAACTATATTTTACCATTTTAGTCCCAAAATCCAAGCTTTATATTATCTTAGTAATAAGTATAACCTTTACAAAACATTTTATATCCGTACTGTGTCCCAAAACCTGAGCGAAGCCGGGCATCCCAGCTAGTTTAGTTATAAACCTAATCGCTTACTGGAAACTTATTCAAAAGACGACACCACTTGAAGAAAATACTTTGTTTACCAAGACAAAAGCATCAGAGGGGTGCAGTTCAAAATGATTAAACTGCTGATGAAACTGCCTTGATAACCGTTGTGGTTTACTATCTTTTGAGAGTGACTTTGTTTTTTTTTCTAAAAAATCGATCAGCAATTATTATAAAATAATGAAAGTCATTTAATCACCGGGAATGACTATGAAATTTGCACTTAAAGGCTTAAAAGAAATAATTCCGCAGAATGCCATTTACTTTACGCGTTAAAGGGCTTATCTTTAATTTTACAAAACACTAAAATGTGTTATCTTTTTAGAAATGATGCCGAACATTCATACGACTGAGTTGACGGTACTCACAACTGCTAAATATTAATTTTTCAGTGCTAAGAGGGGCGCGTTGGTCCTTGGTTAGAGCATTGACTTCTGACGCAGAAGCACTGTGGTTCAAGACCCGCTCGAGCGGCATGGATTTTTACCTACTGGCAGGATCGGTGTCAGTTGAATGTGACCGGTCAGGTCCCAGGCACCCTGATCTGGGGTCCCGTCGCGAATATGACTTTTTGATAAGACGTAAAGACGACGAGCTAAAAGTGCACTTTGCATTCTGCGAACAAGGAATTTTTAAATAGATGGCTAGTAAAAAGAAGACGTAAGACAAGTCATAATTATTAAAAGTGATCATTTTATAACATGGTAACAAATTCCGGAAATCAAACAAATGTTTTTTTCTAGGATTTAGAATTTTACTAAGCAAGTCAAAAAGTAATTTTAATATGATTTTAACATAATTGTCACGTATTTTCCTCTTATTTAGCGCTGGCGTACCGTCACTGCGAGACCAGTGGCGACTGGCGCCTCTATCCGCACACTAACAGCTCGTGGACTAACTACACTGCCTGCAGTGCCCTGAACCACTCGAACCACTCGGAACGCTTGAATGACTTGAAAGACTTGGATCATGCAGAGTCACAAGCTAAGTCGGAGATGGTAATAACTATTTCAATCTTTCTCCTCTCTCATTCTCTCCCTCTCTTTCTCTCTCTCTCTCTCTCTCTCTCTCTCTCTCACTCACTCTCTGTGTATGTATGTATGGTGTTTAACTGTATACACGTTCGTACATAGGGCAGTGGGCGCATACCACAAAAACAAAGTCTTTTGGAATACAAAAGAATGTAATGTATGTTTTATCAGAATCAGTGATAATGTGTAATCTAAGTATAGATAATGTATTTCTTTGCCCAAGTGGCGTAAGTTGACTCATACTTTTTGTATAGATATTATCATAGATGGCATGCGACGCATACCCTAAACAATTAATCAGAATTCCGAATTATCTTTGAGAAATAATCAGTATTCGTGCATTTGAAATGCTACCTATATCATAGAGAAATAATAAGTTTTATAACAAATGAAAAATGCTTGCTACTTGCTATAGGCCTACTATAATAACTGAGTTTTGATACATATGGTGTTCCCCCTCTGTGTGTGTTTCTTAGCTTGATCTGGTACAGAACATTGGCTATGGAGTGAGCCTGGTAGCCCTGGTCATCGCTGTTCTCATCATGTGCTTCTCCAGGTGACAATATTAATTTAATGCACACGCAAAACCTGGCCAAACGCATTTTTAAGTAGATTTTGTTTGTTTGTTGATTTTGTTTGTATTTGTTGTTGTTGTTGTTGTGGTTTTTAAACTAAGACTTAGATTTGGTTTCTATGATTGGTGTTAGCGCTACATATTGTGAGATTTGTTTACTTTTTATTACGTCCCACAAAATTCAATATTGTCACTTTGATACACATTAATTAAACAGCAGAAACACGCTGCCTTTTATGCGGTATTGCTACGTTTTCAGAATCAGTTCTTTCGCCCACACTTCGAACAATAGTTAACGTGCCACTTTTTTTCTATAACATGTTTCAACAAAACAAAAGGCTAGCAATGATTCTAAAAAAACACAATGTTGTTTCTTCGATATAATGTCAATCTGTCGTGTTACGCGCTATTAACCTTGTCACACGCAGGGATAACTTCATAACTGTGGACATTATAAGTGGGATAGAGGAATATATCTCTCACTTTCTCTCTCTAAATCTCTCTCCGTCTCTCTCTCTTTATCTATACTATCTCTCTCTCTCTCTCTCTCTCTCTCTCTCTCTCTCTCTCTCTCTCCCTCTCTTTAAATAATATAACATGCGGATGCTCGCCATTGTTTGAACTCACTCTTAACTGATCAAAAGAACGTGGCCCAACGTTCCAACTATCGATTGATGGTCACACAATAGAGCGACCCTTGTGCACTTACTGTGCCCAAAGTGGTAAATCGCTCTATTGAGTTGCTGTGAAAAAGTGGCTTATTGAATCCTCGGCACATTTTCCTATTGAAAGACGTGAACTGGTTTCTAAATTGAACTCGATTTTCTTTTGTGCTCGTATGCACAGAGTAATCCGCCGCTCCAGAGACGACGTAACAGGAGACCTTATTATGGTAGTAGATGCTTAAGGTTACTCAACTAATCTCCTCTACGTTTATGTAGACTGTAACCAAGATTTTTATCATCGAGATATAGCTATCATGTCAGTCATTTCTATCCTTTAAAAGAAAAAAGATAAACAACGTATTCTTTACTTTAATACTAAAGATGAATATGCAATTCCAGGAAACTTTTCTCAGAGCTCTCTGTCATTGTATTGGAGTTAACCTACCTCGTAAGTCAATGATCATAACCTTTTTGACCTGTCGGTGGCTATGAAACTATGCGAAAAATGTTAATGATTAGAGAAGTAAAAAGATCTCACATGACAGCAATAAGCACAGGTCCTCTAACTTTCCAGAAAGAAAAAAAAACAGTGGCTGGTCAGCACTAAAAATATCAAACCTGAATGAATGATTAAATGTGTACATAATACTTTGATACTACTAACTCATCATCTCCATGATGAGCATTAGAGATTTTTGTCTTTCTTTGACCGCCATAATATAGACATATATACTATATATACCCTCCCCCTCTCTCCCTTTCCTTCTTTCTCTATCTCCTCTCTTTTTTAAATTTTCCCTCTCTCTTTCTTTCTCCCTCTACCCCTCTATCTTTCTTTCTTTCTTTCTCACTCTCTCTTTCTTTCCTTTTCTCTTTTTTCATCACTCTGGCTCTCTCTTTCTTTCTCCATCTACCCCTCTATCTTTCTTTCTCACTCTCACTCTCTCTCTCTCTCTCTCTCGCTCTCTCTCCCTCTCTCTCTCTCTCTCTCTCTCTCTCTCTCACTCTTTCTTTTCTCTATCTCCATGATTCCCTACTCCTACCCCGCCTCTCCCCACAGACTGAAGTCTAAGAGCAACACGCTGCACTTGAACCTGTTCCTGGCGTTCATCCTCCGCGCGGGCTCCTCCTTCCTTAAGCAGCTTCTGTTTGTGCAGCACCTGGGCCTGGAGAAGGACATCAACAGGATTGCGGACGGAAAGTTAACCTTCATTGAGGGGGGGCTGGTCAGTAATGTAGCCATCGGTTACAAATTCACCTTTATTGAGGAGGGTTTTGTTTTTTTGCTTTACGTTCAATGTGAGCACTATATAGGCTTTATTGTGGACCGGCCCCAAGACTCTTGGGGCCCGTCCACAATATAGCCCATATAGTGCTGCTGTTGGACGTTAGACCAACCCAACAACAACAACCCCATCGACTGACGCCTGATCCTTTTACCTGATGCTGCACACAAGACAGGGCGAGGAAACCTAAAATCCTGTCTTATCCGTTCACATTTAACTGACACCGACCCAACCAGTAGAGGGCTCGCCGTATATGACCCCCCAGGGGAACCTAGGAGACGTTAAACCCAGAGAGAGGAAGAGAATTCTTTCCCTCCCTCTATAGAGAACCAGTAGAGGGCGAAATCGAAAAATTAATTTTTACCAACCGTAGCATTCGAACCGCGGACCTTTCTATCGGGACACTAACGTTCTACTACTTGAGACAGTTTTGGAATCAGCTTTATTGAGGAGGGTTTGCTACAAAAAGTAGCCTACGAAAATAACCCTTTCTATAAACCATCTAAACCAAAGTTATGATTTGAAGCTGCAAAAAAATTATATGAGTTGATGTCTAGATCAAAAGCTAAGTTTAGAGCTTACCAATTCTCTTGTAGAGTATTGTGGTTATACTAGTTGTAGTTTCACACACAAAAAAAAAAAGATTTTATTTTGTCTAAAAAAGGTAAAAACAAAAGACCCACTTAAATACCAATCTCAAAAAAGGAGACGTTCATCCTTTCAAAAAAAAAAATTACACAATTTTTCCACAAATTCTTGAGGGCTATGTTTAGGAGAAGGAGCGAATCACAATCACAATTTTCTTCATTTCACACATTGCTCTCTTTCAACACTGCGCCATCCTTTCTTTTCTTTCTCAAATTGTTTATTTTAAACGTTTTGTTCCAAACACGTCTATAAAAATCAGCTGGAATTCTGCCTTTCTTTACCTCAGCATTGGGAATGCCGACTCCTCTTCACAGTGTTTATATACTCCATCTGTGTGAGTCAGCTTTGGATTTTTGTGGAGGGTCTCTACCTGCATATGCTCATTTATCGTACACTGTCCACCGAGAGAAATGGCGTGCGCCCTTACATCGTTCTTGGATGGGGTATGCATGATATTTCTGTGTCTGCTTTACTCAGAAAGCTTTGTTTTTGAAACTGTAGAATTTTAATCTCGGTATGGAATTGGGAGATATTAAACAATAATAATAATCCTTCTTTCTCTATCTCCTCTCTTTTTTAAATTTTCCCTCTCTCTTTCTTTCCTTTTCTCTTTTTTCATCACTCTGGCTCTCTCTTTCTTTCTCCATCTACCCCTCTATCTTTCTTTCTCACTCTCACTCTCTCTCTCTCTCGCTCTCTCTCCCTCTCTCTCTCTCTCTCTCTCTCTCTCACTCTTTCTTTTCTCTATCTCCATGATTCCCTACTCCTACCCCGCCTCTCCCCACAGACTGAAGTCTAAGAGCAACACGCTGCACTTGAACCTGTTCCTGGCGTTCATCCTCCGCGCGGGCTCCTCCTTCCTTAAGCAGCTTCTGTTTGTGCAGCACCTGGGCCTGGAGAAGGACATCAACAGGATTGCGGACGGAAAGTTAACCTTCATTGAGGGGGGGCTGGTCAGTAATGTAGCCATCGGTTACAAATTCACCTTTATTGAGGAGGGTTTTGTTTTTTTGCTTTACGTTCAATGTGAGCACTATATAGGCTTTATTGTGGACCGGCCCCAAAATTGACGTCTGACAATTGTAGGTGCTGCTACACACGAGACAGAGTGGGGAGACCTGGACTCTGGCTCAATCAGTCACATTAGAAAAAAACCGACCCAATCAGTAGGGGACGAAAACAGGAAAATTAATTTTTTTAGACCAACCTTTACCACATGAGCTAGTTTACCTCTTTGTTAGGTGGCAATCGTATTAAATATCCAGCTTACTGGTGACAGGAGGAGCTAAGTTTGTCTACCTTCTCCAGATCTAGAGCATAGGTCAAGAGGAAGTGTGTGGCAAGACTGAATCTTTGTGCTTCTTCTAGGACTACCTACAGTGTGAAATCCTGAGCTAATCTGGGTTGGTAATCACACCCAGCTGTATTATTTAGAATAAAGTAAGATTCTATAATTACGCCCCCCCCCTTC
>RQTK01000361.1:37898-89730 GCA_003991915.1 Elysia chlorotica | reverse complement strand
TATTATTATTATTATTATTATTATTATTATTATTATTATTATTATCATCACTATTATTATATTAATATTATAATTTTGTTACGATTACTATTGCAGCTCAATTTCTTCTTCTTCCTGAACATCTGTCGGGTGCTGTGTATCAGGGCCAGGTCGAACGGAAGGCATGCTGGCCAAGCCAAATACAGGTAAATTAAAACAATCTGTTGTTCCCCTTGTAAAAATTTCATTACTCGTGAAGAATAAAAATGCGGACATGCAATAACAGTTTGTTCCCTCCCCCCCCCCTTTTGTATGTAAAGGTATTTGTTTTTAAGTCATTGAAGGATTATATCTGTCTATTCATTTTATTATTTTGGCTCTTAATTAAGTGTTTTGACTGCTCTTTTGTAAAACTGGATTGGCTGTGCAACCAGTATTGGGATTCATATATGTCTTAATTTATGTACATCATTAAAGGAATCTGTGCAGTGGAATCGCCGTCTGTTTCCTCGGGTGCAAAAAAATTACATGCACAATCAAGTTAAGTCCTAAATTTTCGGTACCAAGACACATGACTTTGCCACTTTTCCAATACTCATATTCTATGTACCTTCATCCGTTTCTAGTCCATTTATGTATAATTTTGTTAAAGTGTTAAAGCACACCTGATTTTATATGCATCTTATAGCTTACTGAACATCTTTAGAATAAACATTTGGACAATATTAACCAGTATTCAGTCAAATTATCCTTTGTTTTTCGACCAAGTAAAAAATATGCCTTTCTTAATTATATCAACAGACAATTGGCCAAATTCATTCTGGTGCTCATTCCCCTTTTTGGGGTGTTGTACGTCATCTTTGGGGTCGCGTCCTTTGTAAATTTCTCAGACAGGAATGACTTCACCGCCATGTTTGCTGAGCAGATATACAACTCTTTCCAGGTACATAATTATGTAATTAGATGTAAGTAAGACAAGTTAAAGCCCTAAAGATATAGACACAAGTTTGCAATACAAGTCAAAGTAAGCTTCATCGTAGTAAAAGAAGCCACAGTCAATACAGTTTATAATGTTGCATTGTACATTGAGTATGATGTTTATTTTTCCTATCTTGATGAACCCTAAAAATAATATTGTTTAATTTATCACAGTCATTCACATTTTCTCATTTCTTTTTTTAAAGTCGTCGACTTATCAAGTTGAAATATATGTCAATTGTATTGTTTCCTCTATAAATCCCAAAAAGGGCGAGCTTCACTTTAAAGATTTTATTGATAATTATGTGATTCCCTGGCCAGCAAGGCGAAATGAATGGTTTCGGAACAGAATAGAATAATTATGGGGAAAATGTTTTCACAATTTCAGAGCATTCTTGGTAAATAACTTTCTTTTGTGAATTTTAAAAGAATTTCACTGAATTTCACCATATTTCTTCTGCAGGGTTTCATTTTGGCATTGCTGTTCTGCTTTCTTAACGAAGAGGTAAGCATCGGGTTCTATTTTGTTGACAACTCTATTCTTGATGTATTGATCTTTTAATCCATTAATGCCAGCCAATTTTTTTAAAGATTGAACAAAGTATATACCATATTATTTCTTGTATAAAACTTCTTAAAAGTTTTTGCCTAGATCATTCGTGCAAAAGCAATATTGAGGGCACTTTCACGTATGGAATGAATCATTCCTTGCTATGTTTTAAGCCGTTACAATCTCCGTAGAGTTGATAACTATCCAATAAAACAATTTCGGGCTTTCAATTATGCTGAAGTATTAGGGGCTAATCCTACTGGAAAAACTAAAAAGTGGAATTTTGATCTTGGTGTTTTGCTCGTTATTAATAAAACTAAATATGAATAATAATTATTTGATGCCTCTACTTCATTAATCTCCGTAGCCTATAATTGTTAATTATAGGGACTGGAAAATCAACGCTTGTCAGCTGAAAAAAATAAACAATTATAATTTCACAGACCATTATTTTTTCAAGATACAATTATTATATTTTTGTCTTTTTGAAGTGTGGTATGGCTGTAGAGCTGTGAGTCTATGAAGTTATAAGCTTTTATTTGTATGACTTCAATTTATATCTTAAATAAAGCATAATACAGCCTCGAGACATATTTTTTCAACCTTGGAATATTGTGAACGAGAGCGTTTAAGCTTGTCTCTTCACCAATAAGTAAGCTTTAATTACTTACTATACTCATATTCTATATTAAAAGAAATATACTTTAATAATATTGTTTGGTGTGTTTTGTGCAAAATATTTAGTTTATTGGTCAACGTTCCTTTTTTATATTAAAGATGCAATATAACTCAGCTATAACTAAGCTTTCAACCATTGCCGTGGCATTAAAGAGGCTAGTATTCAACACCCTTGTTCATACTCTATTTTTAACGATTTAAGTGTTTCTTTAACCCTCTGTCTTTCGTTTAACTAACGTGGCTAGTGAAAGCAACGGCTGTATAAGTAGATATCAGTGAATTATCCTGTAATTTTTCTTTAGGTTCACAATGAGATGAAACGTATCTGGTGGCGGAGGAAGACAAGGCGCCGAGACAGTGCCCTCACCCGGTCCTTCATGCTGTCGTCGTTCCGCCGGGGAAACTCTTACACCCCTCGCGCTCCGTCCAACAAGGCCATCCACCCGCTGAGGACGCCGTCTTGCCGCGAGACAGGAGACGCTAACCCAAACCCTGTCGCGAAAGAAAAACTGGCCTGGCCGCGTCAGCTAAAGATACGCGTCCCTCAGCTGTTCGGGCGTAAGGAGTGTACGAAAGACAGGCTTGTGAAGTCGTTCTCCGACACACCCCCTTTCATGGTCGGGGATAACGACTTGGCAGGGCTGACTCGCGCTCAGCAGGAGGAGGTGGAGGCGAGGAGGATTCTTACTCAGCCCAACCAACACACGCAAGATCTGGAGGACATATCGGGCTGAGGAGGAGGAGATGGAGGCGAGGAGGAATCTGTCTCAGCCCAACCAACACCCGCAAGACTTGGATGACATATCGGGCAAACGAGGAGGTGGGGGCGAGGAGGAATCTGTCTCAGCCCAACCAACACCCGCAAGACTTGGATGACATATCGGGCTGACGAGGAGGTGGGGGCGAGGAGGAATCTGTCTCAGCCCAACCAACACCCGCAAGACTTGGATGACATATCGGGCTGAGCAGTGACAGCTTGTTACGCGTCCCATAAACCTTCGTAGGGTCTTGTACAACGGATGACACTGGCAGTTAAACCGTTTTGTTTCAACTTCCCATTATTTATAAATTCTTGCTCAAACAAACTACAATCAACGGGACCTGTAAGATATATCAGATCACTGTCCGGTAGAAATTTCATGAAAAAGACACTACATTTTTTTGTGCAAAAGATACGAGAGTGAATGGTATTGAATGAATGTTGGCAACTAGTAGGGTCCGAGAAAAAAGAGCGGTTGGAAGACTCTGACATTACATAATCCAAAATCGGTTGCAGGGCCTAACAAAAACGATACCATCAGAGACATAAATGAAAGAGAGAAGTAAAGTCTCTGAATCGGTTCTACAAAACACATGGTGATCATGAAATATCCAAGAGTCCTTCACATAATTATTTGATAACTTTAGCCAGAGAAACTGTTTTGTTTTAACTGGCTGAACTGTCGCCTGTTACTTACTAAGACCTATTTCTTTTTAAAACCTCAACATGTCTTGGCGCAACGTGTTAAGCTTGGAAGTTACCCATCTAATATCAGCGATAGATTCAAGTGTAGAGCTATATTTTAAAACCTCCATCAAAACATAATGTATTCATTATCACTATTTAACTTAACTTTCAACAACCGTTTTGATATTTCGTGTCCGTCCATACCGTATTTAATAGGGTTTGGCAAGCTAAACAGAATTTTTGATACCTTATATGGACTTACTTGTATTTGAAACTTTCACTGAAACTTAAACCGCTTTCACGATATGCGTAACACCTTTTTAACATAAAATGTAATTGTTCTGTATGAAAAAAAACCTAAATCGTATTTCATAGTACACACTCTGGAATTTTAATTTCATGAACTGCTCTTTCATCTTTCATCCATAACGGTTGTACTTTTAGGAAAAGGAGTGAATACTCGCCCCCCCCCCCCCCCCCCCCCCCTCTCTCTCTCTCTCTCTCTCTCTCTCTCTCTCTCTCTCTCTCTCTCTCTCTCTCTCTCTCTCTCTCTCTCTCTCTCTTCGAAGTAAAAAATATGTTTAAAAGAACCATCAGTCTATTGACATTTTCGCGAAATCCAATAATTGCTAAGTAATAGTTAAAAGCATTTAATAATATCAAAACATGTTTACGTTGGTTAGCAGATTATTTTACATCTCGTTTTTGATCTTACATAAGATTATACACTAACATTATACAGACCAACTTTAACAGAGGAAAATTAATGTATTTAATCCTAAAGAACACAAACTGTTTATTTTTTCGTTCCGCAGTTAGAAGTCTATAATTTGGAAGGCTTATACTTTCAAAGACAAACGGCGTGTTGGAATTTTATTAAATCGTCCATGAAAAAAAAGTTAAATTTTTGAAAAAAAAATAGGAAAGGGTAAATAAAAAGACAGCTGCAAATCTGTGTTGTTTTGTTTCGTGCTTTTCTTCTAATCTGGTCGTTAGATTGTAGACTAGAAATAACATTTACGCCAAAGAGTTGTTCCATTTTACTGTACTCGACCAAGGGCTGTACATTTGAATAAAAGTGTTTTATATAAAAGTTTCAGTCGAAACACATAGTTTTGTAAGAATTTCACACCGTTTCTTACTTACCTTACCTTAGAGGTTAGCGACTGATCTGAGGGGGTAGGGAGGAGAAATACAGATAATGTCACGTGTATGAAAACTGTGTAGGCTAAATTTAACAAATGTAATCACATTATCCAGATCTTTTTCAATCTCTAAAACGTAATCGTCTAAAGTTATTTCCGCAGAAACAATAACTCCTCCTGAGCAGAGCCCGTGTTTAGATAGCTTTTTGGTAGGGCATAAATATTTTTGGTAGTTTTGGAGTAAATAAGAAGGGAGCGAATCCTCTATCATGAACGTTTCTAGAAGACAAACTATGTCGAACATATAGAGGGGTGTAATTAAGGATTTGTCATCAATTTCGTGTAACAGTCCATCTATGGTATACGACACAATCTTTATATTGGGTAAAAATCCCTCGTAGAGTGCTATGCGGTTGGTGAATGCTGTTAGGACCCACTCGGCGATTGGCCTTCAGATGGTGGCGACCTCCTGTGAGAGATTGCTGGCTGTTGGAACCTTCAACAATGAGTTGACTATTTAGTAGGTATCCCTTCTGTCCGTTTTCACGCAGTCGTTTTAGTTAGTCTCTCTGATCGATTGTTAGATCGTTCGAGACGTTAATGTTATTTTCACGTAGGTCCTCTCTTTTGCCGAAAAGTTTGTCCGTAAAAAGGATAAATCTAGTGATCACAGGCACATCGGTACTGTCTATGGACTGCAGTTGGCGAACACGGGTTGTATTGGTCCAGGATTTTCCAACAGTTTTGATTGAACAACACCACTATCCTTTTTTGAATGGCCTGCTTCTTACGCCAGGCTATTCCACGAGTCCGTGGACCATTACGTTTGCTCTTCTATAGTACTGTTTTTGCGTCTTCATCTCAAGTCTGTTGGTTGTTATAAGCTTTATTGTTGACGTCCATATATAATTGGTGTGTCTCAATACACGACGATATTGAAGTTATTTCTATGTCTTTTTTCTACGCTCCAGCCTTTTTTAGTGTCTCTACGGTGCTCACAAATTCGCTGATGTTTTTTTTATAATTGTTAATGTTTCAGCACCTGTCTGGAGTCTGAATAGTTTGTTAAAAACTTCTTTCATACCCTTCTTTGTAACAGTATGTGTGTCGGCAATAGTGGTTTCTGAAGAAGGTACTGGGCTCTACTCGACGTCGCCATTAAGATACGATTCTGTTGTGCACAGTTTACTGCGTTTGCAACAAAATATTCTCCACAGGTTCATCACAACAAGAGAGCAAAACTGCGAGTCAGTTAATTTTGCTGCCAGAGTCAGTTCGGGTATACCATGTCTCTGTCTCAGCCGATCACATAAACCTGCCACCGACCTAACCAGTAAGGGACTAGTCGCCAGAGCGACGTTCGAACCACGGATCTCCAGCGTCAAAAGCGTGATGTTGTATCACAGGTGGAAGTGGGTCATCAATGCCAGGGGAAGAGACACTATAATCTGTGCGGCAATGCGTATGTGATGCACAGATGTTATATAAATCTTTCTGACAAAGGAAGTATTTTCCCGTTTAAAGTAGTAATTGTCTTTTCCGAGGACGCATCATTATCCAATTGAGTGTTTCATACTTTGCAAATTGTAAATACTGTACAGAAATTGACAATACTTATTGGATGTAAAATGGTCTTAACCTTAAAAGACTGTCTGTAAAGAATAAATATAATTCGTGCATGAAATGAAGTTGTTTAGAAAAAGGAAAGAAAATATACACACCACATGTTGCTAGCGATCTTTAACTCTTTATGCTGTGATACGTCCATTTTGTTAACTAATAATGTAACATGATACGATTTTTTTTAAAGAACACTCGAATGACACACGAGTCTTTACAATACAAATCTCTGATGTTAGTGTATATGTTTTGTAGGCTAAGCTGGAAAATAGCTTGATTGAAAAATAGGATTTGATATGACTTGATGTAATATGTGCTACATAATCACAATGGTATTTGATTTGAATTTGATGAGATGAAATCTTGAGTCAACATATTTATGGTTCTTTTCCGCTTGCCTGAATAAGAAATAATGTTGATCTTATTTAAAAAGGTAACGATTAAATAAGAACAAAGTGTTAAAGAATGAATCAACAAAAGCATAAAAAACTAGCTTTTGTATAGATACACCTAAAATGTCTGTCATTCATTTTTATAGCTCATTCATTCTATTTTTGATAATGCTATGAATGTTTAAGTGCCATGAAAAACCCCGGATTGTTTTAAATATAATAATATTAAGCTTTGCAATTGTCGTTCATAGTACCGGTCTATGCGCACGTTCTAGGAAGTAAATATTGCTTGCGGTGTTGTAATGTGAAATATTAATAACCTGTTCACAACAAGAGTAAATCAACACTAGAATTATATAGAAAATCAGGGTCTTTTCACTTTTCTTCTAAACCAGGAACATTAGTGTAGTGTATTTTTTTTTTCTTTAGCTGTCAATATAACACTAACTGAACCTTTCTACCTTCAAGAGCAACAATTCAACAAAGTCATAGAACTTGTTTACTTGGAAGCGCCTGTCGTGTAATCGGTGCTATCAAGATTTGAGAAGCAGGAGGACCTGCTTTTGAATCTGTACTGATGCAAGTCGTTTTTTAATGTTCTTCACGATTAGTCTCGTGTTAATATCCTAATTATTGAACTAAAAACCTGAACACTTTGTCTCAATTATTTCTATTATAAACATTTATATATGTTACAATGTCTAATAAAAGTCGTACAGTTTAATGTCAATAAACAGCTACCCCAATATTTCTTTCCAATAATTTCATTTTTTCAAGACCAGCACTGTGGGCGGCTATGTAGATTATTCATGCCATGTAATTTTTAATCACATATTAAGTACATGCGCCAGATCTATCTTTATAAGTACACGTTTATAAGTATCGGGTTCGACTAAAAAAAAAAAAGAGAAAACTAAAGAGCTGAAATATTAAAGAGAGAAAATTGCAGTGAAAACAAAGAGAGAAAGGGGGAGAGAGAGAGAGAGAGAGAGAGAGAGAGAGAGAGAGAGAGAGAAGAGAGATACATATAGAGAGAAGGAGAAATTCTCAATGCAGCGACACCAGATGCAAAATAATTTGAAAATAAAAGAAATAGCAGCAATTCGTTGTATGGGGTGTATTCATAAAAGTTCTCTTCTATAAAATGCAATTTACTGTTTTCTCTAATGATACATTTTTATAATACTCCTCTCATAACCTTTTTTTTTTCATTCCAACTAGTTAATCTGCTACCAACGGGCTAATCGAAAACGTCTTCAATTTTGTTTTAAACAGATTATTTGGCTGCTAAACTAGTGCATGCTGCAAAAGATTATACATTTTATGTACATTATTTTCCTTTGTTCGGAGTCTTTTATTTCTTTGACGCTAACAATCGAAGGGACCCCGATCTCTCTTTATAGAGGATGGTTATTAGTACAAAAATGAGGCACTTTTAACATATATCAGAGGCTATATTATTCGTGCAAAAAGCAAAGCTATAGAAGGTTTAGAGAACGACCTTTAGCAAATTATACCAGATGTTCGAAACTGCGCATTGTCCCAAAAAAAGGCGCTAAAATAGATCAGATCGACGAATGAGATGACCTCGTTCACCTAATTTTTACCCACAAGCACAGGCAACCATAGGTTCGTTTTTACACAACTAAGATACAAGAAGCTGCTAAGGTGCCTCAAGATGCGAAAGGCCATAATAAGTCGAGCGTGCCCAGAGCCTGAGACTTGAGAGACAGTTAACTAGCAGAGAGTAATGATTCTTTATAGAGCGAGGGAGAAAGCTCCCTCCCTTTCTCTGGGTTTAACGTCTCATAGGTTCCCACTGGAGGGTCCTCTAAAGAGTAAAAAAATATCAAAATATATCTTCATACTATTTCCTAATGCGATACCAGATATTTTTTGCGAGAACAAAATTGTGATCTCCTTTCCCCCAAAAAAGTAAATTAATAATTTCACTGTACTTTTTTTCTTTTACCTATTTATATGGTCTGAAAAGCTACTGTTTGAACAGCACCCTAGCATTATCATAAGAAAAACGCAATATTGGGAGTATTGGGGAAGAGATTATTGATATTACTTTAGATGGCAGCAGAATTTTTGGAATTATTTAATCGAGCTTTTATATCTAGTTCAAGGTACATGCTTCGAGGATTTATTCCCACCAAACTCCTGGGCACAGCAGTGTTACGTCTTAGGGCCAACAGTATCTGAGATTTTACAAACTATTTCAGTCTTATAAAGTCAAAAGTAATATCATTGAGTAGTTCCTTTTATTGGTTTTACTTTCAGCGAATTTATAAAAACAGATAAATAAAAAATATATAACATCTATCAGAGGCGAATTTTACAGCATTCGAAAATAAAATCAATAAGATCAAGAAGTATCAATTACGTGAAACTAATAAGGGATCATTCGACAATAAACACTTCGAACAGTTTTTATTGCTTCAGATATTTTTGTTTTATTCTTATTTTTACTTTCAGTGGGACCACCGACGTCTATACCACCAGTCATATCTGTTAGTTACGGTTATTACTTAGATGCACAATTGTAGAGCTCATCGGTCCCTTTTTTGGGTGGACTGGATTGTCTGAATCGCGTTCAAAATGATTATATAATTTCAATCGGGGTAGAAAAACCACTCAAAACAGACAAATTCAACCTTTAACATATAATTTTTGGTTAAGGTTTGTTAGTTCATCCAATACTATGGAAGCCACGATTTTCCTTACAATTATGATCTAATTTCCCAACTTTGGAGAGGGCTAACCTAAAATTCCAATTGACATGTCTATGTTGCTCGGCAAGGCAAGGTAAATTCGCCCAAATGCTTTCCAAAATTGCCAGAGTCCACATGCTATGGCTGCACAAGCACCCACTTATTAAATACCTGGGGTCTACCCCTTTTTTTTTCACTGAAAGGGAGATAACTATTTTATATATGTGCGCAGTATATTTATTTGTGTATTATGTACCTTAGCTCGCGAGCCTACACTATATTTTTATTTGTGTACTGTTCTGTAGCGGAGAGGTGGACCCGTTCTCCTGTTTCTCTCTCTCTCTCTCTCTCTCTCTCTCTCTCTCTCTCTCTCTCTCTCTCTCTCTCTCTCCCTCTCTCTCTCTCTCTCTCTCTCTTTAGGTTTATTTTCTCCTAAGTGTCCCTAGGTGATCCTATATAGATATTTTTGTTATAATTCTTTCAGCGGTTATGATTTTTTTATTATGTTGCTGCATCCGTTCCTTTGCTTTTTCTTTCAATTGCAGGTTTTATTTCGTTTTACTCTAGGCATATTTTCCCTGCGTTCAGAATCCTTCTTTAAAATCTCTCTCTCTTTCTCTCTCTCTCTCTCTCTCTTTCTCTCTCTCTCTCTCTCTCTCTCTCTCTCTCTCTCTCTTTAGGTTTAACATCTCCGGGGGGATCCTTAAAGGCGAGTCGATAACTATTGACCCCATCACTCCCTATCTAAATGAAAATTATTTGACATATCTAATACCATCCTGCCTTCTCAAAATTAGTCTCGAGTCAACTATTTTAATACTTATTTTTCTGATAAGCTACTACGCCAGTGTTTCACGGATAGCGTGCCCATATTAAAGAATTAAGTAATTTTTCTTCCACGTAGAAATCTTTATCAGATCAATAAGTTCTTGTAATATTTAAAAAAAAACAATTATTGGAATATTTGGGCTATTTCAAAGTACAAAATAATAAGATCATTAAATAAAATACGTGATAAAATACTGATCACTTCTGAACGAAAGGGAAAAACCTGATATAAATCACCTCTGTTGGGTCCGAATGGGCAAGGCTGAAATTCAAAAACAACTGCAAAATTTAACTTTAGTATAGCACTTTAAACTCTTTATAAGTATACAAACCCTTATTACAGTCATAAGGATGTGGGAATAAAGTTGTCAATTGTTTGCGCTTGGTATACACGAAGATCCATACCAAACGCTGCTTTCTCTAAGAAACTTCATGCACGTTGTGTGAAAAAGTTGATCTGTTGTGCTTCTTATTTCTGACGGCAAGACTTGGACATTGAACAAATATCAAGAGAAACGTATTACAGCCATTAAGATGTGGTTCACACAAAGTATGCTTAAAATCTCATGGACTACAAATAAGAACGAAAGTGTTTTGAAACAAGAAGGCACGTCATAAAATAGCCTCCGTAGAATCAGAATAGAAAGAGTAAAAAATGATTATGTCTGTCATGTCAGAGGCAGACATAATTAGGAACACATTTTACAACTGGCAAGGTAAATGGAATAAGTGAGGAAATATCTCAGATGGACTAGGAAGATGGTTGTGAGATGCATAGACACCTCCGCCAATGGGCACGGCGCTCCATGATGATAATATATGAAGACTTTAGTCGAGAATTGACATTATCAATGTTAATGTTGGAAAAAAAGATTCCCAACACCCATAAACTTGTGACTAGTTTTTCAATAATATGGTTAGAAGGAAGCGAATGAGACAGAGACATAGAGACAGAGATTAGGACAAAAACAGAAAGAGAAAGTAGAGGAATAGAGAGAGAGAGAGTCGCGCGATGGGTGTATAGTTGTGAAGTTGGAAAGAGAGAGATAGAGAGAGAGAAAGAGAGAGAGAGAGAGAGAGAAAGAGATAGAGAGAGATAGCCAGTAGCTAACTAGCTAGCTAGCTAGATAGATAGATAGATAGATAGATAGATAGATAGATAGATAGATAGATAGATAGATAGAGAGATAGATAGATAGAGAGATAGAGAGAGAAAGAGAGAGAAAGAGAGAAAGAGAGAGAGAGAGAGAGAAAGAGAGGAAGAGAGAGAGAGAGGAAGAGAGAGAGAGAGAGAGAGAGAGAGAGAGAGAGAGAGAGAAAGAGAAAGTAGAGGAATAGAGAGAGAGAGAGTCGCGCGATGGGTGTATAGTTGTGAAGTTGGTTTAAATATTGATTTCTATAAAAAAAAAGACTGCGTTTTCATTACTTATACGTAACTGCTAGCGGTATACATCTATTGGTTTTGTTCAGAATTCGTGCTAACACACGTACAGCAGCACCAAAACGTACCAGATAAATCAATGAAGATATGTACCTTTTTATATATTTATTAATTTAAAACATTAAATAAACATTAAATGCATACAAAAAACATAGAATACGCAACAAACATTATTATAATTATTTTATACACTTTTCACATGTATTTTTTTAACTTTAGTCCAGCTGATGGGTGTCTGTGTGAACGGAACTGCTCATGGTTTAGGGCTTTCTCTCAATCCAAAGATGTAATCTAGAAACCTCCTAAATGCAGTCTCTGGCAGAGTAAAGGTGCGCGGTAAAATTAAAGCTATATAAAAACCTACAAATAACTCATCTGATCTGACTGTGATGAGTATATTAATGCTGCAACATTAATACAATGATACGATCAGAACATACAGTCTAACTGGTATTGGTCTAAATGTTCCATGCATGGATTTTTTTCTGCCAAACTAAACATGTAATTATAATAACCACGATCGCCACCATAACTTTTTTCGACTTCAACCAGGGAAGCAGCCTTTAAACTGGCACGAATTGCAGCATTACTTCAGAAAGTTCAAAAGAGTACATTTGTTGAAAAGGTAATTCTCTCTCGCTCTCTCTCTCTCTCTCTCTCTCTCTCTCTCTCTCTCTCTCTCTCTCTCTCTCTCTCTCTCTCTCTCTCTTCTCTCTCTCTCTCTCTCTCTCTCTCTCTCTCTCTCTCTCTCCCTCTCTCTCTCTCTCTCTCTCTCTCTCTCTCTCTCTCTCTCTCTCTCTCTCTCTCTCTCTTTCTCTCTCTCTCTCCTAGTAAGTTACACAAATCAACTTATTAGTGTTTCTTCTCCTATCTGCTTACTTTATTGGAGTATCTATGAAACGCTGTAAGCTTTGCACAATGAAACTAGATTGATTTTTTTTAACCTATGAAAACAACTTTAAAATCTAAAATGGTCTTACTTTGTTTTGAAGCTCTAACGCGAGACGAACGATGGAAGCTGTGGGCTGGTAGAGGCACATGCTCCACGCACAGTTTCTTCTCGGCATCAAACTTATTCCCCATTCGACATACACATTCGA
Source organism: Elysia chlorotica (assembly GCA_003991915.1). NCBI lineage: Eukaryota > Metazoa > Mollusca > Gastropoda > Plakobranchidae > Elysia > Elysia chlorotica. The sequence goes on along the minus strand of RQTK01000361.1, from coordinate 76,855 downwards.
AGCTACCTACTGCGTTCTGGCAGATACGATTTTCTTTGCAATTAACTCTACTCTCTGCGCACTCATCGATGTCTTAGACGTATCCAAACAATGTAGAGAAAAAAAAATTTTAAAAATGAGGAATCGATTAAACTTGATTGTTTAGTAGATTGACACTTGTGTTGGTGTGTGTGTGTGTGGGGGGGGGGGTCCTGTTGTTTTTTTGTTTTTGTTTTCTTGTTGTTTTTTATTTATTCTTAATTTGGTAGTTTGGTAGACTTGACAGTTTTTATTCTTTGTTTTGTATACCTAACTGATTTGTTTATTAAAAAAAAAACAGTATGTGATGACTGCGTGAAATAGTACATGTTTATTTATCGATTAAACAACGCGTGCAGGTAATGTTCGATGTGATGGTTTCACTTTTGCGCATCGTCGGCGTTGGGAGAAGTATTTATTTGGAATTATGTTTCATAACCATTGCTCTAAGTTTTTGATTTAGATAAACTGCATTGAATCTGTCAAGCTGAATCTTATTTTTTAATGAGTTGTAAACCAAAAAGTAATTTAAAAAATGACCTGATTTTTAGTAGTCCAAATACTGTTTTCTGCATTAGAAGAATTCTACTTACCAACGCAAAGTTTGAAGCGTGAGCTCCACCTAAAGCCAGGCTTTTCTTTGTGGCATTCACACGTAATGTTAAACTTGTTTCTTTGTAATGACTCAAGGTCTGTATTCTCATTCGGTACCCATTTACACGTTCGATCCTGTAAATAAGGATTATAAACATCGACTTCTACACCAGCTGTGCTGATAAATCAGTAGGTTAGACTGTACAATCTACGCCAGTTAGGGAGAACAGAAAATTAAAATAAATCGGCAAGCCATCGGCACTTTCAGAAAATACTCAAATTACATAAAGTTTGAGTTATTTAGGCTGACAGACATGCTAATGTTATTGCAGAAACGAGAATGAATTCATCTAATTATTATGACTTAAATTTCTTGTGCATTTTAGTTTCCTTTAAATGTAGCAACGACTATGGATTTTATGTGTATCTATACACCACACTAAATATAAAAGGCTGGTGGTTACAAATTGTTCTTTTTAATATTTGTAAACGTATTCATAAAAGTGCAGTGTATATTTTATGGTTACACTGTGCCTTTTGTGTTTAATTTTTAAAATAATTAAATGCATAAGCTCTTCAAAGTTGGCAAGAGTGTATATCATTTATATTGTGTAGAAGCAGGTACATGTATTTTTTATGTCTTTTCAATAAGACTGAGCATGGATAAATAATTTATTGGAAACTGGACATCTAACTTCTATAGTCTGGTGATTGTGTGTATTATTTATGCATTAATTGTTAGTTTGGAATTTCACTCCTTTAACTAAATGAAAATTAAGACCTTATTCAAAAATAACTGGTATGTAAAATTTTAGCTATAATTGTTTTTTTAACATTACTCCCCTATGAATTCATGTTTGGAAAATTTATTTAAAAAGAAATTACCTTGAGGTGCCGGCATGGGTTTCCCCTGTCTTCATGCATTTCCTTTCCCGACGGGACATTCCCTTCTGTTCTTCTCCCGTAACAGGGATCTACACAATGATAGAGAGTAGTTCTTTTAAAAGTAAGCATTTCGCTAGATGGACCCTTTCTAGTTCACTCCTTGGAACAGAATATTAAAACAATGAGAAGTTGAAATACGTGTACCATTAGAACTATAAGTCGCAAAAGTCAGTTCAATTTTGAAAATGGAAACGGTCTGAAAAAAACATCTGTTTATACTAAAAGACTTTATACAGCTTACTTTTTGGCGAAACCATTAAAAGACCACACCACGGTTAGAGGCCTAGTAGTCTAAATGTGACTTAGAGAAATTGTGCAAAGGACAACAGTCAAGAAACACGGCTGATAATATAAAAAAGATATGCTGCAAATTTAAAGGTACGAGTAATATTACGATACAGTAACAAAAAACATAGATTAAAAATATAAGCACCACTACTACACACATTTTCGTTAATAAAAAATAACTAATAGCCAAAAAGTTTCATCAACGAAAGCTGGGTTTTTTCTTCAGACTGCTAACATAAAATTTCAATATGATTGTGTTTATAACCACTATCTACTGGACGTTCTTGAAAGAGAAGACCTATCACCTGGACAAAAATGAATCTCGGAACACAGCCATGGCGAATCTAGGCTTCCTTTTCGGAAATCCATAACAATCATATCGGCCCACTCTTTTTCCTTGACCTTGTCCAAATTCTCCAGGCAGGGTCTCGTATTCATGTAGTTCATGAGGAGCTCTTCTCGCTGCATCGTGTACCAGCACATGAAGTACGACGCTGTGGTCTGGGAACCGTGGATTGGGGTTGGAAAAAGGCGCATTAACTTACAAAGGTTGATTATACTTTTTAAGGATAGTTTATCATGGAAGGCTGAATAGTTAAACTAGAACACGTCTTAACTTAAATTATAATTTTACCAATAATTCTTTATTGAAAAAATCAAACGACAAGATTTAGTTGGTCACTACTTTTCATCAAAACCGATATTTGAATAGAGATTCAGATCGAGAGTTTGCTCCGCCATGTGGGAACGGTGTATTTGTGAGGATTTGGATCTGCTTCACAAACAGTTATGAAAGATTGTTATTTTATCCAGCGAAACAATCATATTCTTAATTAGTGCCAAACTCAGCGAATTCTAAAGTTAGTCACCCTGCGGGAAGTATTATCAATAAATCGAAAACAAGAGGGAATTTCTAAAAAAAAAAAAAAAAAAGGCTAGTGAGCGATAAAAAAAGATAACTATTTGGCAAGTAGGTTTCATAACGACAGAACAAAAAATGTAAAAATATGCGTCTAGTCCAAATAAGAAGAAAAAGAACACGTTTGTAACGAATTGAATTGAGAACTAAGGGATCTAGGAAATTGTAAGTCGATTGGATCAGCAGTTACTGTGTCAGTGCTCCTACAAAATTAGGCATATTCTTTTTTAATATAGATAGTTCCTTTATTCGTAGAGTGCATCACAGCTGGCTAAAATAGTTAAGCAAAGTATGTGTTTTTTTCTGCTTCATTATTTTCCTGGAGTTAAAATCCTTTTGTCTCGAGTGTTTCCGCATATATCTTCACGGAATTTGTTTACCATTAATAAAGTACGATTGTATGCAAATTTTGACATAACTTAAGCTTAACCATAACCCAAACGCACTCGGTACTGGAAAAGCTCTAGGTCTGAAGTCAGCGGGTAGTAATCCGGTATGTTCTCCGGCAACGCCTTGGCTGCCTTGGTAAGTTCCGGGTCGGTATCCGAGATTGACGGCGATTCCTGCGCCGTGGAGGCGATCTCCCGGATACACTCGGTGAGGCCCTGGTGGCACGCCTCGCTTACCCTGGGGTGCAGCTTGCGCAGGCGGGGCATCGGGAAGTGCTTGGCAAACACCTGGGAACGGGTTGGGCGGGTCGCCGAGATAGAGGAAGAATGTTGGAAAGAGAGATAGATGGAGGGAGAACGTAGGAAAGAGAGAGAGGGAGAAAGAGGAGAGGAGAGGCGAGAGATTGGGTGGAATGGAGAAAGAGAGAGGTAAGGAGGGAGAGAGAGGAAAAGAGATTAGGTGGGAAAGATAGAGAGAGGGAGAGAGAGAGAGAGAGAGAGAGAGAGAGAGAGAGAGAGAGAGAGAGAGAGAGAGAAGTAATATTGAAGGTTATTTTTTATGAACTTTAAAAATCACAATAGAGAGCAGGGGGAGAAGGGGGGAAAGAGAGGGGGGGGGGGTAATATAGTAAGGTTTTTTTAACATACTTACCAACAATAAAATTGAAAATAAAAAAAAAAAACATTGGCTAATTTGGGACGAGCTGGTACAAGTTCTTTTTTGCGATCCTATACTTGTTAGATCGGTGTCAGTGTAATGTGACAGGCTGTAACAATAGCCCTGATGTACCTGCGGTTTCTTTGGGAGCTTCTTTCCTACCAATTAGTTTTATTAGGAAATTACCAGTTCAAAAATATCTGGTTCCACTGCGTCAACTAAAGTAAATGGAAAATTGACATAGGTTAAACTGTTCATAAGTCGTTTTTGGGTCTTATTTATGGGCTTCTCGTTAGAGGTGTCAAACAAATTACCTAAACATTAGAAGTTAGTTCGAGGCCCATTTAATATTCGTGGTTTGAAATCTATCTACATCTACTATATTTGCGCGTAGGAAATCATTGTTGCTAAAATCCATTTCTCTGCTTTTTTTAATATATATATATATCATTATACATTTTGTAGGCAATAACAATCATAAAAGCTCTAAACAAACTTTGGCATGCTTTTACACACAGACAGAACTGGGATGCCAAGACCTAAGCCCCAGTCAGGCACATTATGAATTTAATGGAAAGGGCCAAATTGTTAGAGAACGAGAACACGACGTCCTGATTGGGATTCACACCTGATACTTCCTGATTAGAAATCGTGCCCTCCACCAACAAAGCTATCTGGACATCCTCCATTTTTAAAGTTATAGTGATAACCTATTGTACAATATGACAGGAGTCACCGTATCCCTGGACAATCTCTGTGTTAAATTGTCAAACGATAGTTTCCTGATCCGTCCACATTATAGCATATCTAGTGTCGAAATTGGACGCCAAGCAAAACTCTCAAACTTAACGTAGCCCCTTCTCCTGTTCATATCCACCGGCAGATACAAGAAGATTACCCTTGGGTCGTACTTCCATGAGAGTGAGTTGCCGCGGCGCCGGTCTACCTCAAAGTACTTATGTGCCGCCAAGAAGAGGCCGATCCATTTCAAGTCCGTATGGACCGGTTCAATTACATCTGTAAAGCTTGCTTTTGCTTTAGATCTAGGGAAGATTATATTTTTTTAATGCTAAAATTTTCATTTGAGTTTTTTTAATTTTTTAACTACTCTATTTAAACGTTTTGAATGCCATAAAAATTTTGATCATATCAGATTGCAACCTATTGGACATTAGACTAATCTTGAGCATTTCATTTACGTGTTTTTTATAATAACCTTTTACAAATGATGATTTAGAGATAAAGCTCATTATTTTGGAAGGATTTTATTTATACATGTCATTACACAATTTTTCTGCGATAAGAATCTCAAAATCAGCCTCTAATTTATAATTATCGTATGGCATTTTAAAAGAACGGAAAGTGAACTTTTGTTAGAAAAATAATTTAGTTGATGACCATCATAAAAAAGGTGAATTTGTCTACTATAAATAATAATGAAGGCGATTTAAATTATAGGAGCCGTAAGTACAACATTGCGGTAGCTTTAGAACGACTCGTCGTAAGCTTTCATATATATTCTTCCATATATTCTTTCGACAAGTTGTAAGTTACCGTAAAGTTGCACTTACGGCCCTAGATCTAGATCAAGGTTTTGATCTATTCATAGATCTAGAATATTATTATATCAAGATCTAGATCTAGATTTTGATCTATTTCTAGTTTTGACTCTTTTGTCTTAAATGAACTAATATTACATGTATTACTTATCTGCATGGCAGCGAAATGCAAGATATATAAGAAAGGTTGATATCAAAGTGAAAAATGTTGCATTGTCCATTTAACCGTTGGATTGACTTGTTACTTTGACAAGATAACAGGTCTTGAGTAGTTGTACAAAAATTTAATGGAAATAAGACGTTATGTCTGGTGTTTTGGTTGCGTTCAATAGTGATATTGCCAAGTATGAAAGAAGACGGAACAGGGCAAACCCTCCATTACACAGGTAATAACACAATTCTTCTAGACTTTAACTTACCCGGCCCTGGTCACTTTGCCGTCTGCCTACTGGCATTAATAGGGCTTCTTCAAAAAATCGTATTATCTGTTCTAATAACGATAGAGGCTTCGTTCTTTTTGCGTTTTTAATTTCTCATGAATTTTCTTTTAATTTTCACAAATGTTGTTTTTTTTAATTTAATTTTTATACATATTTTTAAAATGCCGTACATTTCATACTTTTGGAAATACTGCCCGTCAAAAATACTAACTACTTTTGATCTACTTCCTCAGACTACAAAACATGAGTAGCATAGCATGATAGCTATCTACTATATCATCGAACTCGTCAAACTCCACTCAAAACAGTGTAACAAGTACAGGTTCACCAGACAGCTTTATCAATAAACTTAAGTCTATCTAGATCTAAACGACAAGCTATATATCCTAGATCGAATTGATACCCAAGAATAGATCTAGATCTAGATATAGATTAGTCTAGTTTCCAGACATTTTTTCGCGAAATAATCTAGTAGTTATCTAGATAGAGGTCAATCCTCATGTATCAAATAGAATCTAGATCAGAATCCAAGCTACAGCCTAAATTTAGATCTAAATTAGGATTTAGCATCAACAGTTCAAAGTTTGATGTTCAGTCGAACAGGTGCCCTTAACTCCTCCACAATAAGCGACGAAAAAATTATTTAATTGTCATTTTGAGCATAAAAACAGTTTAATGCCAATTAATTGGTACCGACCTGATATTTTTGTTTAAAGGATGGTACAGTTTATAGCATTATGTTTGAAACCCGACAATTGGATTAGTCGTGAGCTTTACAGTAGAGGACTGGTTTTGTGGATATAATTATGTTGCATAACTCTAGAGGTCATTGAGACGCGCAAGCCTCCCAACCGGCGGCAAGGTGTCACTCTTTTGGAAGAATGTTTAGTGTAGGCGAACATATATCTTAGGAAGATTTAAACCTGTGTGCCGTTCCTAGCTACTAAGTAAGCCAGTGCAAGCCAGAACTTCTTTATTTGCGCTTATATTTGACAAGCCTTTCAGTCAGAGAATTATGATTTACAGGCAATTCACTCATTGTATATGTACGGGAAACCACTCATAACTTTTAGTAGAGCTTTTTATTTCTACTTTTATTCCCCTTGGTCGCTTGCAAAATAATCTGTTGTGACACGCCCACGGCCCTATGTCTAGTGGTTACAGGGTGCTGCTACAAATGGATACGGCTTCGAACAAGTCTTTTTATTCAGTTCCCCTCTTTTCTCTCATCTTCATATTTGTAGGTGACAAGCTAGATCTAGATTTGTAATTGTTTCGTCTTCTCTTGTAATTATTATTAGTTTTATAGAGCAATCGTCAATAACCTTAGACCGTTAGATTTAGAATACATTGTTTCAGCATATATCGAACTCTTTGTCTCCCTTTGTAATAAAAAACATGTTTCTTTTGTATGGATTAATCTACGAATAATCCTTAGCCTTTATTCTTTATTTTTTATTCAACTTACCAGCTGCAATTTCCACATTATGAAAACGTAACCTAGATAGTATACATAGCAATGACTGTGTATTTTACATACAGCCTACAGTATTTATTCTACACATAAGTAGTCTATTATACGATAAGGAAAATGTAACGATCTTGACCATTAGGGTGGGAACTGTTCTGGAGATTAACAATATAGATGTGCAGTCCCTATCTCACAGACCATCAAGCAAATACAAAATTAGTGCATGTGTTCGACCGTTCCGATTATTTTGTTTCAAAATTGTATAATGGTTTCCATTATTATACTCAGATCAACCCATATTTTGTTAGCTAGTCTTAACCATACTAATGAACCATAATGCCCTCTAATCCGACAGGGGTTGGGTGTCATTAGAGAGAGAGAGAATAAAAGAACTGCTCTACAAAGTAAAGACAATCATGTGTCATTGAGATCCAACCTGGTTTTCTTTCTGTTCAAAACATGGCCGTAGTTAATTAACCAATCCATTGTTATATGACACACAAAGCTTACAAAGAAACATCTTAATGCAAGCACCGTATCCCTGAGACAACTCAACTGCTGACCAAGGACGTGAGCAAATCAATAAACTGAATCCCAATTGACTAAAACTGGTCAGAATAAGAGTATTTGTAAACAAATACCACGCTCTGTAGCAGAATCAAAGACATCTTAAAGCCCTCCAGCAATACGTGAGTTTTACTGAGTTTAAAGTTCTAATGACTTTCCATCTAAACCTAGCTGTTTCGAGACACCTGAGACCGTACGATTTTGAAGTATATCTTAAATGTGTCTGTTGTGTTGACATTGCTTCGCTGAGCGCGATATCACGTCGCTAGCTTCACCCTAGTTCCTCTACGGCCGTCCTATTCTCATCTGTGCATGTCCATTTCATTTGATTTTCTTTATCCTCAAGGAGAGCGGTGAAAATTTTTCTTCCTCTGGGAATATTTTTGAACTTCAATATTTATTTCAGGTATCCTTAATCATAAAATATTATTTGTTGTTCTGTTAGTAAATAATATATACACAGATTAATTTCCTTATTTATTATAGGTTTGCATAGAATGGGCAATCGTGAGTTATACATTCCCCAAAGGTAACGTATCACAAGGCTCTGATTAATCGTTTAAATACATTTTTTTCAATGAAAAATGTTAGTGTTTTGACGTTTATATCAAACATCAATGTATCCAATGCGCTCATGAATTGCTGCGCTGACTAAAACATTGTTTTCTGATATTTTGTGCAAGTTACACATTTAAAACGAATTTTTGTTATAAAAAAAACCATGTTCTCTTTATAGGAACGTTTCATAGGTTAAGTTGTTAAGAGATTCGAGACTCTAAAACAGCGAAACAGAAAAAAATATTGAAGTTAAATGTCTAACAATTGAACGAAATCACAGTCTCAAACATTTTTCGAAAAAACAACTCCGAAGTAGAACTTTCAAACTTATGATTTGAAATGTGTATCATTTTTTCCGTTAACACTGGACATGGTTATGTATTCCAGAATTCAGTTTAATCTGTGATCCGGCGTCTTTTATGTTTAAGATTGTTTTTGTGTATTTTACCATCAAGTAAAAAGACTTAGTGAAAACTAAAATAATCGGTGCTTGACCAAGATTAAGGATGTGTAGCTTGGTATATTGGATACCATACAATACAGAGAACGTTCCATATTTATCATAGGTTTGCATAAATTACTGTTATACGATTGTCTTTTTAACTAACCGGGCAGTCGTGACTTTTTAATTCCCCGTGTCGCTAGGCTCTAATCGTCGTTGAAATACATTTTTTCAATGGAAAGTGTTCTTAGTATTTTGAAGTTTATATCAAACATCAATGTATCAATGTAGCAGGAAGCACATATATTTTAAGACAATAAGGTAATCACTAGATTAGAGCCCACGATTTTGAGATAGTACCGGTGTGTGCGTATGTGTGGGTGTGTTTGTTTAAGAAGAATGAGCATTTGTCGTATTGTTAGAATTGCAGATGTAGGTTAATTATATAACTAAAAAACTGAACATTGTGATTCTAAGAATAAAGTACATGATAGATTATAATTATTATTTAGAACAGCTAAACCTGCTTCGACTATAAAATTATCATTGCTACCATAAGATATAGGTATTTGTCTTAGTTACAATGTGAATTTCTCGATCCAAGTTGATTCAGATTATAACCAGTCTATTGATGTTTTTGAAAATATTCTTTCTGTCATATCGTTTCTAGTTTGCTGGAGTTTGTTATTACATTTTCCAAATTGGCTTTATCGCTACTTTAAAGTTTTGTAAACATATCAAGTGGTAATCAGAGCAAAGGTTTGGATTCATTAAAAGATTATAACTATAAATCTGGAAGGCAAAAAAGAACAGATTTTGTTCCGAGATTTCCGAAGAATCTAATTCGAAGGGCACTTATTGGACTTTGTATAAAAATGCAAATAAATTCTAAGAATGTCCGAATCGCTTTTGGTTGATAAACAAACATTACATATTAATGGATTAATTGAGGGGGGGGGGTGTATAATTTTACCAATTCTACCAAAGACTTACGGAATGCAGTTGAAGGACATGAACTCAGATTAAGGTTTAAGTTAGTTCAAGCCAGAGGAGTGATCAAATAAATGACAATCGGTGAGGCTTAATCTACAGTTTAAAAGATGGTGCAGGGTGCCCAAATGGACGAATATTAGCTATACTACATACAAGAGGCTCTATGACGTTTCTGCTTGTCGAGCATCTCTCATGCCTTCTATCACAGTGGAATAAACAACTTGGCTCGAAATCTCATTCCTTGTATCATTATTATTATTACCAAAATAATCACTTTTTGTTAAGCCATTGGAATATTGATACTTTCGTTGGAATAAGAATAGGCTTTCATCCAAAATATTGTTATTTATACATAGTTTAAACCAAAATGTATCACCTTTGCGAATCTTTACGCTCGCTATTTTATTACTGTATCCAAAGGCTTAATTATTTTTTCAATGAATGCACACTTTTTGTTCATTATAATTTTTATCCAAAACCACTGAAATACCTATCACATAGATCTCTGTAGAGGGAGGGAGAAAATTGTGTGCCAGTTTTTTAGCGCTGCCTGTCTTTCTTTTACCGCTTTTTCACACTTTTCGTTCCACCAGTATTTTGGGTTGACTTTGTTCCTACTGTGTTGGGTGGGAGTAGTGCTTTTTCTTGAGTTGGGTTTGATGTTTATTTTTAAATTGTTTGGGATTGGTTGAATGGCTGCATTTTTTATTTCCGTTATTAGGTCTCCACATTGTTGGTCTATATTGTCGAAGCTTTTCTCTTCTGAATTTTGTAGAAGTTGTTGAAACCTATCCCATTCTGCTTTTTTGTGTTGAATCTCAGCTGTGTGTGTGTGTGTGGGGGGGGGGGGGGGGTGTTGTCGTGTGAGTTGTCGTCTCCCATGAGTGTTGTCACGCAGGGTAGATGGTCGGACCCTAACCAGTGTTCTATCGGTTCCCAGCTGACATTCTCTTTCAAATATGTTGTTGTGTGACAATATAGTTAGGTCGATTGCTGAATTCTTTGTGAGTTTTGCTGTTGGTTGCTTTGTTGGTGGTTGTGTTTCCCTATATCTATGATTACAATTATGTGGTTATCTTCTTGGAGAAGGTGATCTAGTGTTTAAGGGTCTTCTTGAGAATGTGGGTGTCTCCAGTATAGGTTGGTTACTTGCATTTTGTTCTTGGCTATGTGTATTTCGATTGTTTGGTAATTTATTGTTTCGCTGAGATGGTCTTTGATGAAAGTGTGGTTAACATCTTCTCTAATCAGGAAGCTAAGTCCTGGACTTTTCTTTTCTTCCATGATCCAGCGGGTGTCTAATTTCGTAATAATTCTTAACTCTAATTTTTTCCTGGGATTTTTTTAGTTTTTTTCCTGTATACATATAATGTGGGGATTTTCTTTTTGTTCTATAAGTTTTTTTTAATGTCTGGGCCCTTCTTTGTTAGAGACCTACAGTTCCAATTTATTATTTCGAAAGTTAGGAGGTAGTGTTCTTTTTTAATGGGGGTTTTGTTTGTGTTTTGGGAACTGTCATTGTGGTTTTGAACCGTCTTTTGCTTTTTATTCTCCAATGTTATGTTCTGTCTGCCCTCGCTCTAGTTACGGGCGTTCCGGGGAGAACTCTCAATCTTCGTGGGGTAGAGGCATAGGGTCGCTGTTTCGAAGGCAGGACTTCTTGGGAGAGATTGGTTGGGTTGACTCAGGAGACGATGTTTTATGCTCGTCGCTGGTGGGGTAAGGGAAGGCGGGAGGGGATGCCTCGGGGGAGGGACGAGATGGGGTCACTCTCAGTGGGAAGGGGATCTCCGGGGTCTGGATGGATTCAAAGTCGGAGGGGGGAGGTAGCCAATCTATTTATAGTGGTAAAGTGGTTAAGATTGTTGGTCTATTATCGGCGACTATGCACAAATTCCCAAGAGGTGTGTACATGTGCAACAAGTACAAGAACAACAACGATATGACTGTAAGATTATAATCTAGAACTAGACTAGATATCTAGTAGAAGCACCAATAAGGGCAATATGAGTAACCTACATTATAATAAACAAAAACATATGGTAACTATCATACTCACATCATCTCGATCCACAGTTTATAGAGTCCCTTTTTATGTTTGTTTACACTCATGGTCATCATATGTGTGCACTTAAAATGTCTTCACATGATGCGTAGAAACTTATCAACTCTGCACAAAAATGTCAGCTATTGGTTTATTTGTATGTTATTTCTTTGTTGTACGTTTGTTCCGATTTCGAATTTTATATGTTTTACTGTATCTGTATCTTCATCGTATCTTTGTGTCTTTGTATCCTCCCGTGGTCTTTCCCTGTCCACTCTGTTTATTATGTTGCTTCGTTGTTAGATTCGTCCTGATTGGGCGCATGTCGGCTAATCAGCTTGCGAGGCGCGCTGAGCAACCCTGAGCTCCTGACCGAGAGCGCGTAGTCTGGTCATTCTGCTATCAGAGATGGACAGTGGCCAGACGTCCTTGGCGTGAACCTCTATTGGATTGTTTATAAGACTTAGTCTCTTTACTTACATTTCTTAAAGTTAATTTGTAAAGTTGCTGTTTTAAGTAGGATGTGTTGAGCTAGACGTTAGGTAAATTCTTTTACGTTTGTGTGTTGTTGTTGTTTTGTATTTTCATTATAATAATTCCCCCTAGATCACATTCTGAACTTGTTACTTTTGCGGACCATGTTGTACTTAACTGAAGTGTCTACAGTGTTGCTATTATTGTGCCTCGCTTACCGCCTGGACTGAAATATAGATTGTCTAGTCTGTTTTACTGATGTAGTATTTCAATCCTGTTGAAATAGGCACTTGTTTTATTCCTCTTTATTGGGATTGGAGACTAGTTGAAACGGGGTTATCCCCTTTGTTATGTTTGCCGCGTTGTAGGTTTCAATGCTGTTTTTTATGTTACATGCTGCTGATTAGTCATGTAGGGGGTTTTATATTATTAATTCCCTTGGTTTAAGCGTCCTCGTCTGATACAGATAAGCTTGACTGTGCTCTGGGTTATGTGTGATTAAGTACATATAGTACTAAAACTACTATTATTCTCACCTCTGGTTTTGTGTAGGTTATTTACTTCTGTTGGGGTTAGGCAGATTAAGTGCTCCGACTTTGTGAGTTATTAAATTTTTCATCGTGAAGTAGCTTGTCGATATAAATTACTGCTATAATATTGCCTTTTTTTACTAACCGGGGAGGTTATAATAATTGTCCTCGCCCTGTGCAGATCATACTGTAGGTGATGATAAAATATTGAGACCTAGTCCCCCTTTTCTGGCTTTGTTTCCCTTGTGGTCAATTACAGACTGAGATTTTGTGCCTAGGTGTCTATACATATTATTTTAGGATGTCCGATAAGTGTATTAGGTCTTCTACATGCACATTACTGTTGGTATTCTCTGCTTTTCAACCATTGTGTTGAATTCATAGTTACTTTTGATTTGGTGCTTTTATCACGTATGTGTATTTTAGTTGTTCTTTAATTACCTATGCTTTTGATTTTTACTATTTGTTTTCATTCCTTATAATTATCTCTCTCTTTATCTCTCTTTCTCTCTCTCTCTCTCTCTCTCTCTCTCTCTCTATCTCTCTTTCTCTCTATCTCTCTCTGCATCTGTCTCATCTCGGTATGAAGGTCATGTTTTTGCCATTGTAATTTTAAATCTTCTTTCCCTATTTATAACTTAACGTTTTTTTTTTTATTATTTTCAGTCGACTTGTTCTGCCGGCTGGATTTTTATGATGTAAATTAATAAAAGTTTGGAACTTTTAACGCTGTGCCCGTGTTTTCCTTCCACCTTTCTTACACAAAGAAGATTGAACAGTCCGCCATTATCGTTACCATAAATAGATTTTGCCAGTGCAAATTTAGACGCGCTCATTTGTATTTTGCTTGTAAACATTAAAACTCCAAAGTAAAACAAAACAAAACAATAATAGCAAGTACAGCTTTTGTCTTTTAAGGACATATGACTAACTAGAGTAAAAGTGGATATACACTTTGTACCATGGTGATCTTATGATAAACCATGTTACTCTCGAGGAATGCATTTCAAATAATTATGAATACTGCGTTTAAATCTTTTTGTATAATACGTGAAGAGCAGGTTGCGCCCCTTTGCCTTAAATTCCTACAACGCCGATACGTTTATAGGGAGGATATAGGATATTTTTATGCAGGAAAATAGATCATTTAAAGTCACTTTGGAATTTGAATTTTAAAAAGAAGATTTAGTATACGGTTTACAGAAGGGTTACCATCCTAGTTTTTAACCAGAAATATCTTTAAGGTATTTTAAATTTAAGTCGTTTTTACTGAGGTATGTGTGCCTAGAAGATTTATTCTATAAGTAAGCTTTTGAAAACAAATAAAACAATGTTCGTGATAATATTATGCACATGTGGGTATTGCTGTCTGTAGTAATTTATGCTAATCAAATGAATGATAAACAAAAATTATTTAAAATCTTTCTGTTTCACTCAAAACTTAATTGTTAGTGAAGGGATAAGATACTTTTACATCGTGCACATTTGTATTACACCTAATCAAATTTTTCGTATTATTTTTAGAAAACCTCCCTGATGAGAATTGAGCTATCCTGACTTCTCTAGGATGTCTGAGGTAGTGTATCCCGCCAAATCTTTGGAAAATGAAACAACGACCCCAGGAGATGGTCTCCTCAGAGAATCCAAATGGTTACAAAGCCTGGAGGACATTTACCTGTCTGTTTACTCTGGGATAGCCTGGACTTTAGTTGGCGGAGGCTTTATCGGGATCCATATGAACGTGCTCAGTCTTGCGGTGTTTATCAAAATGGGGGTGACGAATACGTTTCGGATGAGCTGCGTGGCTCTAACTGTGTCCGATCTGATGTGTGTGCTTACAAGCATGGCCTGTGGTGTTTTCGAAATGGACACATTTCGTCCTTTCTTCAGTGAAACGAGACGCGTATTTTTCAGGAATATGCTCGGTGGCGTACCGCATGTGATGTTCTCTAGAACCACTGCGCTCATAATGGCATGGATCAGCCTCGAGCGCTGCCTATCTGTGGTGTTTCCAATAAAAATCAAGGTAATCATTACTCGCACTGTTGCTAAAATCGCGCTTTCAAGCATTTTCGCCGCTGCTTGTTTACCTGTTATTTTAGTTTATACAGTCAAAGAGTGGCACTTCGGTCACAAAACAGATACAAGCCCAATTTTCCATGATCACGACGCCGAGTCAACGCCGGATGGAATCGTTTTGTATTTTAGAGTCTCAAACGGAGTGATTTTCCCCGTATTGTCCTGGATTATAATCATTATCTGCACGACTATTCTATTGTTTAAGTTGAGGCAAAATAACCAGTGGAGGAGGTCATGTGTCAGCTCACCGAGGTAGGATAGCGCTCAACGTGCGACCGCTGTCCCCCTGAAGCAGCTGTCAATCAATGAAAAAAGAACAATTAAAGTAGTACTTTTGATGACAGCTATGTTTATAGTTTGCTCCTTGCCCATTTCTGCCCATATGCTGACCACTGTTATTGTCCACGACTACAACTTTGATGGGTCCCTCCACAACCTGTTCAAGATCAACGCGTGTGTGTGTATTTTCATGAGCGAGTTGAATTCTAGCATCAATGTCATTGCTTTTGCTGTTTCTGGACAGACCTTCAGAGCTGAATTACGAAAAATGTTGAAGTGCAATAAACATTGAAAGTTAACCATGAGTATTAAAGCTTACCTTTGGTGTAAGCGTAAAGGAAAAAAAATTGCTAGATAACTAGAGTTTTCTTCAGGTGGTTGTTGGTTGGTTGGTTTAAAGGTCCCACTATTGCGTCAGATAATTTTAAGTTCTGCCACACAGAGACCATGCGGAGATACGATGACCAATGTCTCAGCATGGCATATTACACTGACACTGACCTCATCTCACTTTTAGGCGATGACATATGACAAATACACTTTCCGATCATGGTTTCAAATAGGTTACAACTTGATTGGGGGCTCAGCGCTCTAACCCTTGAGCCAGCTCGAAAAAAAAAGTGTTATGGAGAGTGTATATATACATTATTATTCTCTGTTCTCCATAAAACGGGCGATAATGTCGGGCTAATCTTTCATCGGAGAACGCGAAGCTCTGTTTTAAGGAAACGACACTTAGGTCTCAAGAGAGATTCTATAGTATCACGGGACCACTGAGCAGGTTACCAAAATCCTGTCTCAACATAGCTTAACCATTGCTTTTCCAAAACATCTGTACCTTTCAATACAAATGCTGAAGGCAAGATTATTTTGAATTGAACAACAAATAATATTTTTTTATTGCACCATTGTGTTTTTCTTCAATGTGTAGAATGCTTTTGTTAATTCAGAAATTGAAATATTTTATATTTAACTGTCGAAAGAACGGAGAGAGAAAAAAAAAACAATATTGAGAGCGGCATAAAATTGTTAGGTTTTTAGTAAGGAATAATATTTATGTTGATTCGATTTTTTGTTTTGTTTTGTTTCTGTGGGTTTTTTTTTTAATTTAATTTGGTTTTGCTTTTTTATTTGCTTGTTGTTGTTTGTTGGGTTAGTTTTGTATTTGTGCTTTTTTTTTTTTAAGTGTCACTAATTCTCTTCGATATGCCATGAAAGAAAGATTATGACTTTACTTCCGTTTGATCTATAAGATAAATAAAAAAAAAATGTCGATCGTTAGTTGAAAGAAATCATGTTTGGGAAATAATGTAAACGAATTTGCATGGATCTTGAAGTGGAAATGTGTATCATTTTAACGCCCTCAGAACAAAAGTAAGGGATACAGAAAGTTGTATGTGTACTGGAACAGTAGTTTCGGTGTTAGAGCGACCAATCCCCTCCCCCCCCCCACACACACACACACAAACACATAGTTATTTTTAATGTAACTAAGGTTAAAATCTATTAAGTCATACATGCATGGCATAAAAGAGAAAGGAAGTCTATAGTAACATATTTCTTGACTTCCCAAGTTCCCATCTATCATGTGAATACACTGCAATGCCCATCCCTCAAAGAAGTTTTACTCACCGACTCCATGTTACCGTTAATAATGCTCATTCCACTCGGGCGTTGCTCTAACGAGTCTAACGTCAACAAGCACAAGCGCTTTGCTCTCTACACTAGACGGAACCGCAGCTTTGAAGACTTGTAAGATCAAAAAGAAAGGCTAAAGGTCATTAGGTCATTTTGGTCTTTTTGTTAAAGCGTATCCTAACATCCATACTATTTTTGTGCTTCCTATTGTTTTATTTTGCTTTGTTTCTTCATATCTTTATTAGACCCCTCCTTTCTCTCTCTCTCTCTCTCTCTCTCTCTCTCTCTCTCTCTCTCTCTCTCTCTCTCTCTCTCTCTCTTATCTCTCTCTCTCTCTCTCGCTCTATCTTTCTATCTATCCATCTATACACCTATTCATTTACATAACTATCTATCAAAGTATCCATTAATCTATATATCTATTTATTATTTATATATCTATCTTCATATCTATCTATCTATCTATCTATCTATCTATATCTATCTATCTATCTATCTATCTATCTATCTATCTATCTATCTATCTATCTATCTATCTATCTATCTATCTATCTATCTATCTATCTATCTATCTATCTATCTATCTATCTATCTATCTATCTATCTATCTATCTATCTATCTATCTATCCATCAATCCATCTATCAAACTATTTATCGAAATTATCTATCGCTCTCCACTTCTCTTTCTGTCTCTGTGTAACTCGATGTCTGTATGTATTTCTAGCTAGCTATCTTTCCCTTTCTCTCTCCTACTCATTGCTTGTATTCTGAGCTGGACCCATGTCTGGTTTTGGCATAAAGGTTTGAACATGTAACACGACAATTAAAATATATAACAAGACAAGATAAATCTCGTATGTGCTTTGTGGGAGATCAGACTTGGACCTGTTTTTACACATAAGTATATAAAAAACTGAACATGGTTACACAAAAACGATATATATTTTAGAAACACAGAAATTTACAGTAATTAAAACTTATCGCTCTATTTTGTACTGTAATATCGACTATTGACTGGAAAATATTTAAACACATATACTCCGTTAAGAAACCAAGAATCTTTTCTTTTGCTTTCGTTTCCCCCCATTATTTATAAACAGAAACGCTCACAACTATAGGCTACGTCCACATACACACACTTAATTGTTGATCTTTTTGGTTATCTTTGAAGATTTATTTCACCAGCGGACTTTTGTGAAGATTACTGGATGGTGGTAGATCCAGTTTCATTATTTTAAAAAGTCAAGAAAAATCTATAGATCTGGGCCTAGATAGCCTAGGCTTAAGAACTAGCTCTAAATTTAAAACCTTGTCGCTCACATTATTAGTTTCCAGAATCAATAGAAAATATTCTATAAATGATAAAGCACAAGAAATTATAGATCTAAAATTTGAATAATATAACAATAGACTTAAGAGTTTCCTTACTCTAGAAAAAATTACACCATCGGCACTGTCAAACTTCCACTCGCCAGATTCTTGCCTGTTTCGCTTTAAACGATATCGCTTAGCAAGAGAGGAGAATAAAGAAGACGGAGAAACTCGGGTCAACGTAATGTGAGAATAGACAAAACATGTTGAGGTTTCGTTTTGATCGCCAGAAGGAGACAAAAAGAAGACGAAAAACAAAACATACTATGGTGAACAAATTTAAAGAATATTTTGTGCGCAGGAAGGATTGAAATAATTTGAAGGGTCAGCCTTCCAGTAAAGAAGCCACAGACAGGACAGGGAATGTAGAACTGTCCTACGTATTTACTATGAACTTAGATCCAAATGCTGATCCTTAGTATTTACTATGAACTAAGATCCAAATGCGGATCCTAAGTATTTGCTATGAACTAAGATCCAAATACGGACCCTAAGTATTTACTATGAGTTCAGATCCAAATGCGGATTTCAAAACGTAGGAACGCGAATTAAAGACAGGGAGTCTATGTGATTGTAGACAACTAACTTCAGTCAAGGAGCTCAGAAGATTCCTGGATGTGGTACAATCCATTAAAAAAATACATAGAAGCGTATCTAAACATCTTTACCCTTCGGATCAAATACTCCATAAAGATGTAACATGTTTCTGAAGAGCACACCAAGATTTGAAGAAGAAAACAGTGGTGAGTGCAGGCACTAGCGGCTACTGGGGGACCAGTCATGTTTAAAGGACACAAGGACGATCTGAAACTAGTCGCACTTTCGTTCGAGAAAGTGAACTAAAGCTTAAATGTAATACGAACAGATAAAAAAGAGTATCTAGGTACCACTGTGGCGTGTATTAGATTTGGCAAGCTCCTAAAAGAACTAGAATCCTTCAAATTATAGACAGATAAAAAAAATGCAGTGCTCATTGTGGGCTCCCCGCCTCGATTTTTGCCCATCTCCACAGACTTACTCAATGACTTGGAAATAAAAAAGAAACATTTTTATGAACCTCTATACATCAGAATAGGGGTATGTTGACCACAACTTTTTTTAAAGTTTGCTCTTTCTTTTTGTAAAAGTATCGCGTTTCGAGGGGAAAAAGGTGTGCACATTTGCATTTGAGAGCGGTAATTCTTAAAAATTTATCAGTCGCCACAGACTTACCCAGTCACTTAAAAACAAAGACAACTGAGTCAGGAATAATCTAGAATCTATATCTGAATTATGTGACCAAGAAACCTACGACAAAGTGAAAACAGACATAGATCTAGATCTCCACAACGTAGACCCAGCTGAAGATTAGCCAGGCAGCTTCTACAGTTGTACTGCCAAATGCCCCAATCAATGACAATACAGCACTTTTTAATTTAGTCAGGCAGCTTCTACAGTTGTACTGCCAAATGCCCCAATCAATGACAATACAGCACTTTATCAACCATCCACATCTAGGCCTACTGATACTAATTGAAATCTAGATCTAGATCTAGGACAAAGTGAAAAAAAGACATATGTCTAGATCGTAGAACTAGCTTTAGATCTGCTTCACCACCAGGCAGCTTCTACGCCTACACCACCAACTGGTCCAAACCATGGCATTATCAATATTCTTGTCCACAATTTGGGTGGAGTGACAAAGACATACCAATATTGTGAAGCAAAATCATGGCTCACAGAAACATCCTCACTACGCTGTGCCAATGGTCAAGTAAATTTATCACCCTTGCAAACTTTACCGGAACCTTTACAACGGTTGTTTGTGGGGGACAGTGCAGAATCTAGACATTTTCGAAATAACATTCGAAGTTACAATTCAGCTTTCGCACCCGCATCACTTGGTGTAAATGAGGACATGTTACCGGCAGGGGTATACTGTTCTAGAGTAAGTGGCACTGTTTGTCATAGAATTGGTATAGATTTTAAGTTTTAATCCCGCAAATTCGCGGATCTTCAACTAGTAGACTGAAAATTAAAAAAACTCGGTTCTGTTGATCAATTAAAAACAGCTTAACTCATCCGGTCCTGATGCCGAGTATAATCGGGATGCCATTTATAACAGCCGAGTCCTCGTCTCGTGTATTATTTGAAGGACGTTAACATCCTTTAGAGACTTTGGGTTTTTTCTGTTATTTCCGCCTCTCTCTCAGCTTTGCGTGAATACCTAATTTGTCGTGATTTCACTATTTTTGGTATTTTAAATTGCCGATTGAGGATGGGTCCTTCCACTGACATCAGAGATGGGCAACCGGAACATCGATGTACCGGTACCTGGATCGGATTTGGATCACCTGTTCAGGTACCGATTCTACTAGCTACCAGACTATACAAAATTATATCCTACATAACCCGCTGCTGATAAAGGAAAACGTACGTGCATTGGGGGTTACAGAGTGTTCAGACATAAAAAACGAGAGAGTGGCGAAAAATCAACTAAATTCTTATGCATATTTATATCTAGTTTCACGAGCAGCAGAGTAGGTAGCTGTACAGTTACCGACATGCATGCCTTTGATCTCTGAAAGACTTCTATGGAAACAATGTGTGACGTCACTATCCTAACGCACATTTCTTAAAAAATTAATTTTTCGCACGGTGTTCCCGTAGACTATATTTAGCGTTTTAACATTCGCGATGGCTACTTTGTTTAGGCCCTATGCAACTTCGTCTCAATTCGCTTTGCGGGCCTAAAGTTGATTTGGTTGAGTAAGACAATACATCATGAGAAATCTACTTATGAAGATAAGTTTATAATAGTAAGTAAATAAAGCATTTTCCCTTTATGTTGCCACTAGAAATTATATAGTTGAGCAAAAAGTACGTTCACATCTAATGATCTACAACCAGATTAGAATCTAGATCTAATGAAGAAAAAATGCTATTTAGGTGAAAACAGTAGAAAATGGGATAGAACAGGGGGCGGTGGGCTCGGGGTAGAGCATCGGCTTTCGACGCAAAAGGTCCGGTTCGAGCCCTGGCGCATTCGCTTCCTACTGGTTGGGTCGGTGTCAATTTAATGTGACTGACTGAGACATCCCCACCCTTACTCATGGGTGGCAGCACATAAAATTGTCAGAAATCAGTCTTGGGACCCGTCCACAATATAAATGTTGGACGTTAAAGCAACTCAACTCAGGAGCCTGAAGGATCGGTTGTCGGTTACCAATTTCAGCTCGGAACTTCTACTGAACGAGTTCAAGTCTTTAGCCCACCCGACTTCGAAATTTTGATGCTAAATCCATTATGGATCTAAATCTACACTTTAGACTAGTTGATACCTGTGAACTGGTCTAGATATAACAATTAGAAATTATTCTGCGATATAATGCCTGGAACTTAGATCTAGTCT
Organism: Elysia chlorotica; assembly: GCA_003991915.1. NCBI lineage: Eukaryota > Metazoa > Mollusca > Gastropoda > Plakobranchidae > Elysia > Elysia chlorotica. The sequence continues at coordinate 55,207 of RQTK01000361.1, read as the reverse complement.
AGATCTAGATCTATTCTTCGGTATCAACTCGGTCTAGGATTTATAGCTTATCGTTTATATCTAGATAGACCTGACTTGATTGATAAAGGTGTCTGGTGAAACTGGACTTATTTTGAGTTAAGTATATCGAGGTCAATGATTATAGTAGACAGCTGTATTGTAGTCTAACGTAGTCATATTTGTAAAGATTTAATGTACAAAAAAAAAGTCTCTATCTTCATTAGATACCAAAACACATGTTTAAAGCGCGCTTTGGGGGGGGGGCAGCAGACTGTAAAGTATCAGGACCGGTTGAGTTCATTATTTGAGCGTTCAGGTAAATTTAGTGCGCAGCTGTCTATGAATTTGATATATCTTTTCAGCCAAACTCCAATCAATTATGCTGTGAAAGTTTCAGAGATAATTTGAATCAGTGAATGGAAGTGGACAGACCTTTGGTATTCGCGGTAATGGACATACACATTTGCATTATTGCCTCAAAAATAGGGATAGGATTCGATCCCACAGCACTCAAGTGGTTAACGAATATCTATACCTAATTTGAAAAAATAATGAGTAAATGCAACAATGTTGTTAATTTATCAGAACAGTCCTGGAGGAAGACAGCTTCAATGACAGTAATTTTTCCTAATCTCATGTTATGGCTAAAAATTATTTTCGCAATTGTCCACTGTTTTTTTTACAGTATGGACCCAAAAACAAAACTAGAGTCACCTGATGAAATAGAAACTTGATGTATATCTATATCTAGAGGACTAATCTGTTAAATGTAAGATTAAGAATATAAGTCTAGCAAAAACCTGCTCGTCTTATACTTTTGATGTACCCGCTCCCTTCTCTACCCTAACGAAAACGATCCACTGCTGGCACGAGTTTCGAACATTCAAACCTTAACATCCTAGGGTGGCCTCTCTAATTTCACACAACCGTCACTAAGCATTCGTCTTATATTTACATAATTATTCATATGTGACAAAATATAAGAATAGTTTGCAATAAATCAATTTTACTGCTTTAAAACTTCCGTTCTACTTTTCAACAAGTAGGACTGACTTGCTCGCTGTCAAAAATAGTGAATGTGTCAAAACATCTTTTTGTTTTTAAGTGAAAATCTATCGGAGGAAAGATCCTCCCAACCAGGTGCTGGTTTCACTTTAAAGACTTAGGTTTGAGTTTCAAATTGTGCATAGCGAGTCTAAGGGCTTCAACGACTTTCCCAGACCCAGCGATCTGGCGCACTTAGCACTCCCTTAGCAGAGGGTTCCTGTAGGTAGCTTAACAAGTTCCCAGGGAGCGCGCGGTACACTCTGTTCCGACTTAAACGCTGGCTCCTCTGCCTTTGGTGAATAGTATACCATTGTAAATAAACTTATTGGTATTAATTGTTCATTTTTGTTTTAGTAGCAATTACTGTCAATTTTAAAATATAGTTTGTACACACTTCGTGACCTTTTTTTTACCGCAGTACTGTTTCATTTTTAAGTGACTATTGTATCGTATTCTTTGCTTTAAAAGCATCCTTTTATTTTTTTTGAAGAGAAGCAAAAGGAAGGGATTGAAAAGTCAAATCTAAACTATTTAACAACTGTTCACTTAAGCATCATGAATTATATAAATATGTAGACAAAGAAAATAGTATAAATATGCGGATAAATGATTGCAAATGGCATAAGTAAAAGCAGTTTAATTCAGTATTTGCATTAAGAGCATGGCCAAGTGTTTTTAATTTTGTGTTTTCGTTTTAAACATAATTAAAATAAAAGAGACGATTTTTTTATTTATACGCAACGAGGCGCTAAAAATGAAAGATGTATTAGTTAAAGTTGTTGAGACATACAATTACCTCGGCCTCACCATTGATTGAAAACTTTCATAGAACACCCAAATTGAAATCCTTATTTAAAAAAAAGGCTCTACTTTTTCAGGAAATCAAACTATTTCAATGTCGACTACAATATTATGATTTTTTAAATTTTTTTCATGTCCATTTTATTCAAAGTTTAGTACCTTTTGGAATTACATTTTACGGAGGAAACCTATGGAAAACCCACTCTCAAAGAGTAGTCAAAATAAGAAAGAAAGCTTGCCAAATTATTTGCTCTGGACCAAGCGCTTTCAAAGAGATATATGTTTTACAAGTCATGAAAAAAGCAAAATCTATTACATCAGAATAAACCTCCCTCTTTACAGTGATTATAAAACAGCAAAAGTAAAAAATGAATATCTTAAAAGGTATGTACAGAGACACGAAGTCGTTTATACCAGCCTCCATCAGATTGCTACAAAAAATTGATATACATAGGGGACTTGTGTTTGTGGGGGTAAGTATATGTTTGTAGAGTGTATAGAGGTGTATCCGTCTGAATAATTGTGTTCATATAAGTTTAACAGTGTGTAATTGAAGCCATGTTCCATGTGTGTGTAAAATGTGCAATTTTTTTCCTTTTTCAAAATTGCATTGATGTTGTTAAATTTAAACAAATGCATATGTGTATATATAAATTTCCCTGTGCGATAATAAAGGTTGATCATTCTTATCTTATCTTATACTATCTTGTCTTTTCATCTATCGTCACGTACGTTTATTGTTTTACGTTGTAAAAATAGTAACCGTGTGCAAAGAGATAAATGTTTAGATAGATAGATTGTTTGATTGATAGATAGATAGATGATAGATAGATCGATAGGTAGATTGATAAGTGTAATCGTAGTAGCAGTAGTGGCAGAAGCAGCAGCAGCAGTAGTAGTAGTAGTAGTAGTAGTAGTAGTAGTAGTAGTAGTAGTAGTAGTAGTAGTAGTAGTAGTAGTAGTAGTAGTAGTAGTAGTAGTAGTAGTAGTAGTAGTTGTAGTAGTCGTACAGCAACAGCGGTTGCGGTAATACTAGACGCATGTACTCAGAATTGCTCACCTCCCCCAAGTCCCATCCAAAGTCTTATCAGAAGACCTTGTGTTTCATGTCAGATTTTCGCTGAAAGAAGCATTACTCGCCGCCTTAACACTTCGATGCATGCCTCTGATAGAGGCGATAGGGACAGCCGTGTGAGTGGCAGGTATGTCGATTGTGCCAGCCTGGTACGCCCAGCCTGACGAGAGCGGTGTAGAGATACTTATCTCTAAAAATTATTCTTGCAACGTTTCTAACTCGGTGCGAAATGAGACTAAGTGTGGCTCCTTTCAGTTTGACAGAAATCATTTAACATTAGCGTAGCAACTTAAGTCAGGCCTGTTCCTAACACCTGGCTGTGGGCTAGAGAATGTTTCATAAACGATTCAATTGCATCGAGTCTGGCATGGAGAGAGAGCACTGGGAATTCTAAAGTTGTCATTCTGTTATCTAGTAAACCCGGAAATATTTTGCAGAACCAGCCCTGGCACGCAAAAAGTGCTAAATAAAACCGATTTCGTCTTGTTATCAATAGGATGTGACAGGAGAGACGCTTAGCTCTGCCAAAAAAGTCATTGTCTTTGAAAGTGTAATTATAATAAGAATCATGGAATAAAGTTGAGAGCTAAAAATAAAACGGATAATACTTTAGTGTGATAATGTTAAAACAATGTGAAGAATTGGAAAAGCGTTAGCAATAAGTCTGTGCAAAATAGGTTTCCAAAATAATACAAAGTGTTACTCTATTTTATGATAATAAATAACGACTCAAGTAGCTTCAAAATTAGTTACTCCTTTACTGATTCCGTTCAAATTAGGTTCTCAAGGAAAGGGGGGGGGGCGGAAAAAAAAGATTTACAAATGAATGCCACAATGGAAAATACAGATATGTCACAAATGTGGATAATCTACATATCCACCTTAGCCTACGAAGCATACATTTTTCTTGCATTTCCAGAGGGTATGCAATTCAAAAACTGTTATAAATTTTTAAGGACTATAAATATTGGCAGATCATCCGGAAACTGATGAATAGAGAGCATTTTAAAACTTAAAATTGAATTATCTCAAAAGTTGTCAGATGTGACATGTCTTTGTTTTCCATTGTGGTCTTCAAACGTATTTGCGATTTTGGAAAGCATAAGTCAATGTATACAAAGATTTCTTTTTTTTGAATCAACGTTAAAATTACATTAAACGTTTATGGCTAGATTTTTTCTGACAATGTTTAATCGTGCTTTTATCTATAGAAAGCGGGGTAGAGCAAAAGAAAGAGGGAAAGAAAAAAAATGTATAATTATGATCGTACAATAAAGTATAAAGCAGGAACATGAACAACACCATTAGACACAAAACGTATTTAAAAAATAATACTTTGTGTATCCCTAGCTTAAAGTGTTTAAGAGCTCGTCCGCAAACAGCTAATCCAGGGAGATCTATCGAAAAACTAGAAAATAGTTTTGAGCGTTGAGGTCGTATAATTTCAGTTTTTTTGTTTAACAAAGGAACGCTATCTTTCTCTGCCCTGAGCCACAGAGAGCCACAGAGAGTCACAGACAGCCACAGACAGCCACAGACAGCCACAGACAGCCACAGAGAGTCACAGACAGCTACAGAGAGCCTTAGAAAGCCTCTACAGTCCACATTGATTCTCTGATGGCGAGAGAGTAATCTTTCTCCTGACAAATCACACTGTAGCAGCTGCTTTATCCGACCTGGGTGGCGCACAAGTAGTCAAAAGTAACTTTTCTTTGTTGCATTTTTTTAACCATGAACAGTTCACTTCTCAGCTGTTGGCGCTCCATAACTTTTTGTTGCTGGCTATGTACTGCAGTTATTTTGTCCTGTGTGTTGTCGTGCCATACTCTAAGTAGTTTCCTCATCAATAAAGACAGATTTGTATAGATGCTTCCAATTCCGGCACTATAGGTAAAACCAACTTGTTTTGTCTATTGGTTTCATTTTTATCGTGTGTTTTTTTTCTTTCTATCCTAACGTAATGTAGAGAACAATCGAATAAGTAAATTTATTTCATCTGCTTGCAAACCTTAAAATAAGTTACGTTTAAGTTCCCTATATTGAACCAAATAAAAGCTTTTTGCAGCTTTTTCCATTCCCTAAAATACGTTGATATGTTATACAAATGAAACGTGAAAGAGAGGGCTTCGCGTAGAATGATACACATTTTTTTATTCTTATAATATTAAAACTATAATTATGTTGGCAAAACACAATAGATGTACCGCCATAATAATAAACATGATGATGATGATGATGATGATGATGATGATGATGATGATGATGATGATGATGATGATGATGATGATGATGATGATGATGATGATGATGATGATGATGATGATGATGATGATAAAAAAATATAAAAAAATAACAAAAGGATCAAGGGCAAAGATGAATCTCTCTTACAACCATTGAGGAGATAGATATTCTTGCAATATGAGGTGCCACATTACGATTCATATCTTGGCGAAAGAGTAATTATGAGAATTCGTGCATCAAAGTTGGGCTAGCAGCTGTGAACCATTAATGTCCTTTGTGGCATGGTTTGCACGATAAATCGCCTGCGATTCTTTTAAAGTCTAAGTGCCTTCTGTTTTTCTCTATTGCATTATCTATCTATTTATCTAATTATCTACATACCTATCTATTTATCTATCTATCTATCTATCTATCTATCTATCTATCTATCTATCTATCTAGCTAGCTAGCTATCTATCTATATAACGTTCTCTGTCATTGTTACTTTGTTATTTCATTCTGTTTTCTTGCCCGTTCTAATACTCTTCATACACACAAACATACCCACATAAATCTAGTATTGATCTGAGGAACAGAGCAGCAACAGTGGAAATAGAACTAGGAGAGGGAGGTGTGGATAGCCGCTGTCATAAAACATTGGGGAGGGAAATTCGAAGCGAGCGTTGCTCTCTGTTCTCTGTTCAGGGTCATTATTCTTCATGTTTGTCTTTCATCGATTCACACCTGCTCGAGGCTCCAGGTTCCAGATGAGGCGCTCCTCTTGGACTTTTTTTTTTTAACCTAATTGCGAATTCCCGGCGAGGCTTTCGGATACGATAGCCAAGTGTTTGGACTCATCAGCTAGATTTAGATGTAGAGCTACGGTAGTTCAGAATAGTTTTCAATTCACGAAAGCACCTATTGCAGCCTGCGCAGAGCGTATCTTGTCAATTGAGAAGACACAAGTAGAGGCTTGTGGACAAGCCATCAGCTTCTTATTCTATACATAAAAGACTGATAGCCCACAAAGATCACACTTCTTTAGCACTTTTGATAGGTAAAACATAGTCATATAAGACTATAAATTGGAAAAAATACATACTAGTTTGTGGAATACTTTAACACAGGATGGCAACCAAATCATCGACTTGAGACTTAAGTTAGCTCAGATGGTAGTGATATGCACCAACGTTGGGATCTCAGCTGATGTCCTGCCGTTATCTCTGTGTATCATTCTCTAAGAAACTTAGAAGAAACTTAGGAAAGCTTGTAGATGATCACAAAAACCGTATTAGCAAAACTTTTTCTTCCTAATTTGTATCTTTTTTTTGTATAATATTCTGTTTTTGTTTGGTTTAAAAAAAGTTCGGAACTATATTTAAAACCCCTTTAAATGTTTTTGAATATGTAGCCTCCAAAGCCAAAAGAAAACTGTAATTTTTGTAACTTGCAACTTAACACTGTGGTTGGTCTTGAAAAATGAGACAATTACTGTCTTGAAAAATGATTTTTTTTGTCCATATAATTATAATAAATTTGCGATTGCCATAACATAGTTATATCCTATTTCAAGATCTACTCTGCTTTAAAGATCGTAAAATATTCTGGGTTTATAAAACAACTGTATTGTACTGTCAGCTTATCTCCTTTTCTCTAAAGGTAAAATATACCAGTCTGGCCATTGGTAATACTATGAAGAGGCCCTATTACCCAGCAATGCGTAAACTTGTGACATATGGCACACCTAAACCTGACCTTGAAGGCATAACTTGGATAAGTGGGCCCATGATCAAAGACTTTCGGGGTGCCAGAACCATCAAACAAAAACACGATAAAAGCACTTGGCCCCCACAGGCAAAAAAATCTGGCCATCGCTGAACTGGAAGTGGTGATCCCAGGAAAATGCTTAGAGTCCTGCCTGCAAGCGAAGTACTTCCTGATATGCAGTGTAAACATACTGCAAGGATCATTGGTAGGTAGGGTTGTGCAAAATATCTACATGAAGTGTTCAACCACACGTCTCGTTGTCTCTCTCTCTCTCTCTCTCTCTCTCTCTCTCTCTCTCTCTCTCTCTCTCTCTCTCTCTCTCTCTCTCTCTCTCTCTCTCTCTCTCTCTCTCTCTCTCTCTCTCTCTCTCTCTCTCTCTCTCTCTCTCTCTCTCTCTCTCTCTCTCATTCACTCTCTCTCCCTCTCGCTCTATCGATCTCTCTCTATCTATCTGTCTCTCACTCTAGCTCCACCTCTCTCTATCTATATATCTCTCTAATTACTTCTCTATCTCTCTCTTTTCTCTCTTTACTTGTCTATCTTTTTTTTTTTTCAATTTTGGCATAAATGGCACTCATTAAATGACAAAACAAAACTATGTCCTTGCTATCGCCATGCCTTACCATCCTAAGACATTTCGAAAAATGTGGTTAGGAAGCATCTTCAATCTGAAGCTTCAGACGGCCTTTTTGAAAGATGATATACCACATAATTATTTACTCCCGAGGGCATTGCAGGCACCAGTCTAAACATGCGACAATCGCATCAGTCATATACGTTTCACATTGAGGTGCCATCTACTCATTATATTTAAATATTATGACATTGAGCACTTTGATGTTCTAAGGCGCATAATAGTGGAATAGATCGTTGGACTGTCAAGGATAATATCACTGGTTCGATGTTCAGCTGCTGGTGATATTTTCATGGACAGGAAGCTATTGTCTTTGTACACACATTTGGGGAAACTTAGGGGTCGTACAACTACTCAACCTCCGGGAAAGTACTTTTCAACAAACCCTTTTTATAGTTATTGTTTAAATATTTGCTCCGAAAATCCCGCTGCATTGCATACATCTATTGCACTCCTAATGTTTCAGAATAATTTCTGTATTCGCTATGCATATCACTCCTTTTTGTTCTCTAGATCAAATGATTGAGGGGGATCGAGATGGTTCAGAAGTAGGGAACGCGACCTTCAAAAGGTATGTCCATGGTTCGATTCCCGGTCTTGTCCGGATGCCTTGATCCCTACTAGTGTCAGTATGATGTGGTCGGTTGAGTCAGAAATCTCGGTTTACCCGCTTTATCTCCGTGTGCAAATGTACATTTTTTAGAATGTAGTCCGAGATTCAGCCTAAGGTCGTAAGTACAATGTTTTATTAAGCTTACATCTTGTATAAGGATAATTGTAAAAAGTAATAAGGATTACGACGAGTTGTAAGCTACCGCGACGTGAAATCTTTCAAACGGAACAGGCTCCTAAAAGTTTAAACGTAGGTACATTGATTGTTTTAGTTGTATAAAAAAGATGTTTAGCTTAAAAAGATTGCAAACAAACATCCGGCTTCACCCGTTTCCTAACTTTTATTATGAGGATGTGAAATTGTTGATAAACTTGTAATGGTCTTTAGGCCGGTATGTTGAAAGTTAACCTCATTCGTGTATGATTGATTGAAGCACGTTTCTGTAATGATTTTGAAAACTACGTGGCTTTCTCGTGCGTGAAGGGAGGCGTTTAAAACCTAAGGCGAAAAAAACATCAATGATTAATATTTCTGGGTGTTTTTGAAATAGCTCCGAAGAAACAAATACAGAAAGTAAAGCTTGAAACTTGAAAATATTTAGAAACCCAGTAATTTGAGAAGTGGTACAAGTTTGAGTCTTCCTCTTCTTTCATCTGGAATTAAATGAGGTTTGGCCAACAATGTTTCTCAAAGGATGTGATTGGTCCTATAGGTAGTATGATGCGTATTGCGTACCGCAGAGTCGGTTGCTTGTGACCTTTTCGTTTCCATGCGTGTTTTAAAACCAATTTAGCATGAACAAGTTCAGCAAAGCAGACAGCTGCCGCTGCTGACAAAGCTAGCCGGATCTTGTTTCTACGTGAGGCAAAATTTTAGACTTTGTGAGGTGTACCTTTCGACGTCACGTTACAAGGACACACGTCTGCGTTTACGTTTTTTTTTTTACTTTTGCTCTAATGAATTTGAATTCTAAACACATTCTGTCTTGGTAGAAGATGAACTCCAGAACCTATAGATAGATGGCACATTTAACCAGGGTTAAGCTAGAGAGAAAGTTGTTCTACTCAAAGAGCGGACTAGTGTACATGAAAGAGGACGTCGAGGACAGTTTGTTTTCCATGAGGCCAAACAAACCTTGGTGAAACTTTTGAACTGGATGTGATAAGATAAACTTCCTCTTCAATGACATTCCATCGTATCTTTTTCTCTTCTCTCTCTCTCTCTCTCTCTCTCTCTCTCTCTCTCTCTCTCTCTCTCTCTCTCTCTCTCTCTCTCTCTCCGCAGTAAAGATTTTTCTGATCTGAACGGGAATTGTAATTTTGGTTTGACCGTCAAAGAATCAGATCACATAACTAATCTAAAATCACTTAAATATGTTTTGAACTAACTGATCTTTAGCAAGATAATCTTGTTCCTAAAACTTACGAGACTACTGTTTTTCCTCTAACTCTCTGGATGGCATCCTGATTTATCTTAATTAAGACTGATGTATTTTTGAACTTTTCTTTGTTTTTATAAAAGTCCAAGGCAGAAAAGATTGAGCTAAAAAACTATTGCAACCTACAACATTCTCTTTGGTTTTTTTTTTGCAGTTTTTTACATACACTCACGTAATTAGATTGCTCCAAGAGATACGCAAAAGAAAGTGGTTGCCTGCGCCAAGTTCAATTAAAAATGTAAGCGCTCAACTTAAATAATAAAACCGAATCCCAATGCGTTTATCATCAGTCAAAATTGCTCCAAGAGATACGCAAAAGAAAGTGGTTGCCTGCGCCAAGTTCAATTAAAAATGTAAGCGCTCAACTTAAATAATAAAACCGAATCCCAATGCGTTTATCATCAGTCAAAATTAAAGTAATATTATTATTGTAAAACTTAGTCGCTAAAGCGTAGAAGGTCCAAGGGTCCGTCATTATCTGAAAGTTTTGCAATTCTAAGGGACAAAAAGTAGTATTGGATCATAAGTACAATGTTGCAGTAAGGTTTTGAAAAAAAGTCAATAACAAATCATTCTCTCCCGACCCAGTTGGTATTGAGTCAACGATTGCAAGGATCTTCATGAATGCCTCATGGCTGTTCGTTTTCCCCCGAAGTCAGTGGCACAAATTGCAATAATCTGATACGAAACAGGCTAACGCATGAAAGTGGCTCCAGATAAAGCACAGATTCCAAATGAGAGAACTAATGAACTCTCGCTCTTGTCTTTTCCTTTCCCTCCTTCCGTGTCATCAAACCACATGTGATCGCACTTACGTTACACGTTATGCTTCTGTCTATTACGTCTCCTTATCTCATTAAATTGCATAACGCGCGAAAAGTCCACCATTCGTTGATCACTAATTCCTCTATGAAAGTATGCCTCTCGTGAAAATTCTGGCATGCGTTTTATTGAATTAAAATGATGACACATTGCGGCAAAGAAAATATAGAGCCTCATGTTTGTGGATTAAATAGAGTGTATTATCGGAGAAGATATAAATCTATAGTTCTTCCCGTAAGTGTGACCAAACGTCTCGAGTTATGCTTCGTCTGTTGTTGTAGGCAATAATTTTACATATTATGGCATGCGGACGGGTGACAAAACTCATACGCACTTGATTGCATTGTAGTATTTGTAAGGTATCCTCCCTGATCCCTATCTAGAGCGTGTGGTCGAATGCGAAACGGATAACCGTCATAAAAATCCTTGAATCTGGATATCTTGAATAGGGGCAAAACAAAAGTTCATTTAGTGAGTGAAAATTGTCTTGGGCTTTCTTAATCGTACGGTTAGTTAGACCTAATAAACATAAATATTCCTCTTACTTACCGGTATATATTTAGGAGTTTTGTGTTGGGTATTAGTTAATTATTAATCTCACCATTCTGTGAATACACCACATTATCCTGGATATTACACATCATTCAGTGGGCAATATCACACGGAATCTTGTGATCTTAAGAAATATTCATTCGAAATGTGTTTGTAAAATTAGAGATAACTCATTTCATTTTGTGATTGCCAATATCGTTTTCCCCCATGTTCAGCCTTTATAGTGCCACCGGAATAAAACTGTTGTACAATTACATCACATCAGCCAAGTTTGACGAGCAAGCAATCAGCGAGCAATGATTCGAGATAACTTTAGTCTGATATATAATATGAATGATCCTTCATTTTTTCGAACGCAAAAATTATCAAAACTAGGAGCCATCGACAGAAAAATGCGAAGTTGGGTGGATTGCAGAATCTTCTGTCTGCAGACGAACGCTATGAGCGTAGATTTTTTGTAGATCATCAATATCTCAGAAAGAGAAAAAAGAAAAACAGCGTTCAAGTGCGATTAGCACGTTCCGATCTCTAATACATTTTCACACGATGGAATGATTTGGATACACTTTTGGTAAATATGACTCAACAACACTTTTTGTAGGCTCTGCACGGGTCTTCTTTGATTGCATAGGCTACATGATTACTATGTGCCCAAATTGCTCCCCACAGTAAACCTCTGTATTTGAATGTTTTGCATGTGTTAATTGCATATTTAACATTTATATCTGACGACGGCGATTCAGCATATTTAGCATAAATATAACTCTTAAAATAGCAAGAAAGTGTAACTCATTCTTTTTATAATGTCATTGCCGGAAGAAAAAAAAATCCCCACCGCCTTTTAATGTTTCAGGCTGAATATATAGCTCACCCCCCTAACTCAAATTTGTGTTGTTGCTTTTTTAAGAGAAAATTATGATAAAAATTATATTTAACTTTTCAACCTGAACGTTATTTATTCTCTTTCTACATTCTTTTCCTTTTAAGTATATTCAACTGTGTAGACTTGCAATGTATGTGTATGTTTAAATAAAATTTAAGTTAAAATAGATTGAGTTTCATTAATTTAGACTACAATTGAGCACCATAGAAATTTGGATTTGTGCTTTTTAAACAAGTGGTTATGTTGTGCGGGTTTAGAATCAGGCTTTTAGTATCCTAAATTAATGGTTTCAGGATTGATGTTATTGTAGCGTTAACGATAAAGGTTACGAACATTTTGGAAAAGGCTAATGGGTTGTGAGCTCAATGGTTCTGAACAAATTAACTTCCTATAAATTTCGGATGTTAGATCAATTTATTTTACTTTTTAATTTTCCTGATAGCATCCCTGATAGCAGTCATTTCTGTAGACATTATTCCAGAGATGGATAGACAATTAATGTTTCCGGTGAGCTGGAGGTTACCCACCTATCCATCAACCACTGGCTGTATTTTTAGGAGTTCCGCGAAAACAAACTTACCCAGGGTTGGTACATGTACTTATAGTAATAAATCTTCCATGTCTATTTTATGGCCCAACACGTTGACCTTTAGTTTTCAAGGCTGTGTTAAGTTGGCTCTTGCATTGTTTCATTTTCATTTTTCAATAGCGGAATAGCAAGATAAATTATAAAATCATCCTGACTGGGGTTGAAATATTTTTATAGATTCCCATTCAACCCGAATGCTATGATCACCTTTTTTCTCGCTGCCCCTAACTATGGGAAGGAGGCATTTTTTTCATACTAAATCGTCATCATCATCATCTCTCTCTCATCTCATTTCTCATTTCCCTCGTAACTTTCCTTTTCTGTCTGTCTGTCTGTCTCTCTCTCTCTCTCTCTCTCTCTCTCTCTCTCTCTCTCTCTCTCTCTCTGTCTTTCTATCTCTCTCTATCTCTCCCTTGATCTCTTCTTCTTCTTCTTCTTCTTCTTCTTCTTCTTCTTCTTCTTCTTCTTCTTCTTCTTCTTCTTCTTCTTCTTCTTCTTCTTCTTCTTCTTCTTCTTCTTCTTCTTCTTCTTCTTCTCCTCCTTCTCCCTCTTCTCCTCCTCCTCCTCTCTCTCCTAATTATTCTCTATCTCTATCTCTCTCTCTGTATCTCTTTTTTTCTCTCCCCCTCTCTCGCCTCACCTCGCCCTTATTCCTTCACAGCACTGATTTTTTTAAAGCCGCTTCGGCCTTTCACGCGTCCACCTCTCAACACACGACCAAAAGAAGAGGCAATCCATCATGGTAAAGAGGACAGTGCCCACCACTGCAAGAAACACTCTGAGAGGTGCTCCGGAAAGATTTATGTAATACGCCCATCGGACATAACGTCTTAGCTTTCACCCTCAATGTCAGAATTTACTTTTGAAGTCGTTGCCACTCAGAAGTGGTATTTTATCGGTGCCGCATTTTCACTGTTACTTTTTAATTACTATTTTTTGCAAATGCCTCATATTTCATCCCTCTTTGGCTTTCTTGGTCCAGCTAGCTCAAAACATGTTAAAGAATCCTTAAAGCTTTTCCCCGAAAGATATTGATTTTTTTTATTCTTTTCCTTTTTAAAACGATATTTAAATAAATTTAATATTGATAATCATGTAGTCGTAATGCTTTTTACGGAAATTGTGTATAGTTTGAAGAAACATTGAAAGAACATTAAAAGTACATATTATTAATTTGTTGTTATAATGTATCTTTCATTTAAAGTCAGCTATGTGCCTATTTCAAGAATATAGAAAGATAGAATGAGAGAGGCCTACATAAAAAAGGAAAATTGTAGGACTGGTTAAAAATAATACCTTAGCTAAAGAGAGCCTAAAATATATATCATCATTCAGTGGGCAATATCACACGGAATCTTGTGATCTTAAGAAATATTCATTCGAATTGTGTTTGTAAAATTAGAGATAACTCATTTCATTTTGTGATTGCCAATATCGTTTTCCCCCATGTTCAGCCTTTATAGTGCCACCGGAATAAAACTGTTGTACAATTACATCACATCAGCCAAGCAATCAGCGAGCAATGATTCGAGATAACTTTAGTCTGATGTATAATATGAATGATCCTTCATTTTTTCGAACGCAAAAATTATCAAAACTAGGAGCCATCGACAGAAAAATGCGAAGTTGGGTGGATTGCAGAATCTTCTGTCTGCAGACGAACGCTATGAGCGTAGATTTTTTGTAGATCATCAATATCTCAGAAAGAGAAAAAAGAAAAAAAGCGTTCAAGTGCGATTAGCACGTTCCGATCTCTAATACATTTTCACACGATGGAATGATTTGGATACACTTTTGGTAAATATGACTCAACAACACTTTTTGTAGGCTCTGCACGGGTCTTCTTTGATTGCATAGGCTACATGATTACTATGTGCCCCAATTCCCCCCCCCCCCCCACAGTAAACCTCTGTATTTGAATGTTTTGCATGTGTTAATTGCATATTTAACATTTATATCTGACGACGGCGATTCAGCATATGGAACCAAGAGAGAGAGAGAGAGAGAGAGAGAGAGAGAACGAGAGAAACGGTGAGAGGCATACAGAAAGAAAGCCATACAGACACAAAAAACACTGACTCGAGATTTCAACCATTTAAAAACATAGTTAAAAGTAAAAGTTGAACAAAGAATGTTAAAAATACATAGGTGCATGAGTATTATCCAGGGGCGATGGTGTCGTTTTAGTAGCCGAAACCCTAGCCAGCAGTGAATAAAAGAATATTCCCATTTCACATAACTGTTACAGTTGATGGCAGCTGCAGCGAGCGCAATCAGTATATGTATTATCACTTCCATCTCAGTCAGGTATACTGACCTACAGAAATAATGTGTAAAATGTTACCCATTACCTGAAGCAGAGAATGGGCTTCGTATACATACAGTGTACATACAGTGTACAAAAATTATATTAATGAGAGTAATAACGTTTATAAAAATGATAACAACGAAAATCACAATAACAATATTAATAAAAAATATTATTTATAATGAAAATAATAATAATAATAATAATAATAATAATAATGATGATGATAATGATGATAAGAAACCCTCTGAGAGCCAAGCGCCGAAATCTCTCGCTGCCCCTTAACCCTCGTGAATGAGGCAGGGCGTTCTGGCGCCGAACCATCAACCTGCACCCGTCCCATTCACGCTACGAGTTTGTTTTCTCCCCGGCTTGCTCAGAGGCCAAAGCACGTGCCTTGCGTTATGTGGAACTTACCCCAGTCATCCCAGAGCCGTAAACACTAACCAGGGCCTCCTACCCTTCATAGAGCGAGAAACCCTCCCTTCTTCACAGTCAGTGTTTCTCTGCAGTTTCTAAGTGGCATTCTACAAATTGGAGCGACGATACAGAAGTAGTGCACAATCATATCGTGGAACGAGCGCAAGAGGCATATTTTCTTCCTAATGCTTTGTCAACATTCGTGCGCTGTATATCTAGATCGACATCTATGTCTGGTACCTGGATATAGCTAATTTACACGGTTCCGAAAATAACTCAACAGGTAACTCCAACAAAGCGGTTTTATAAGCTTGCAAATCAATTATTGGATGCAGTGTTTCTAATTGCAATGTTTTCAATTTCCAAACATTGTATCATTAAAGGCAATTACGTTATAA
The DNA here is from genome assembly GCA_003991915.1 of Elysia chlorotica. Lineage (NCBI taxonomy): Eukaryota > Metazoa > Mollusca > Gastropoda > Plakobranchidae > Elysia > Elysia chlorotica. The sequence goes on along the minus strand of RQTK01000361.1, from coordinate 39,640 downwards.
TATCTTTAAAAGTGTTCAACTGGCTGGTTCTCCTGAGACGGATTGCGTCATAGTAAGCCGCCGACAGGTAGGAAGTCTTGTGAAGTGCGAAATTGCGTTGTCGTTTTACTGTATTATAAATATTAGTTGATTTTACTTTTTCATGTTGTTATTATTACCATTATTATCATTACAATTAATACACGGTATTAACATTTTTTGTTATGATCATGGTTGTTGCAGTTGTTCTTGTGGTCATTGTTATCATTTTCATCTTCGTAGTCATCATTGTCTTTATCTATCTCTATCTTTATGATTCTCTTACTGTACTGAAAATATTTTCAATATGATTTTCGAAATAATACTACCTTCCTAAGCTATTAATTTTGATGAACTATATCAAACAAACAAATATACTATTCACATATCAATCTTAAAAGTAAGTCTATAGATAAAAAAAAGAAACATTTTGAAAAAATGTTGTTAAAAAATTAACTGTTTAATTATTTAAGATAAGCCGCATTACTTAAATAGTACTTTCTTCAATTGATGTTTGAATCATTTTTTTTACATTTTTACCGGAGAAAATAACTTGACTAAATGACCAATATTTAATGGAGTAAGTCTACAGAAAAACAGCACAAAAGATCGAAAACATGTAAATAATAAGCCCATCCTGCTTTCTCCCCAACATGAATGATTGTGTGTGTCGTTGTTGTTTTTTTAGTTGTTGTTATTTTTTTTTTTTCTTAACTAACTTAATTATATACACAGATTACTTTGGAAACTTCACACCCAAAGAAGTAGATAAACCTATGAACAAGCGGTCAGTACGTTGCCAAACGATTTGGAACTGACTCAAGTGTTAAAGCGTTGGTCTCCAGATCTGGAGGTCCACGATTCGAATCCTACGATCGGCAGATTTACCATGTCCAATGTCCGTAACTGGTTGGGTCGGTGTCACTAAAATGTGACTGGCTGAGACAGGAGTCATGGTATGCCCGCCCTGTCTCGTGTGTGGCAGCACATAAAATTGTCAGACGTCAGTTTTGGGGTCCGTGCACAATAGAGCCTAAAGAGTGCTGACGTTGAACGTTAAACCATCTTTACTCCACTCAACCTCTTTATAGATTTGTATTTAAATTGTAGCTCTTGCTTTTTTTGGCGAGATTCTATTTTATTTTTTCACTCCACCTCTTTATAGATTGTTATTTAAAATGTAGCTCTTGATTTTTTTTGGTGAGATTCTATTTCATTTTTTGTATTTAATATAAAACCTTACCAATCATTCCTATTTTATAATTTAATAAATATTGAGTTTTGTGTTGATAATTATAAACAAGTTTGCCGTCTCTCTAACTTAACGGCTGTAACAGCGGTTCCGAGACTTCATTAAGAATCACTAGTCTTGCTTTCCCCTGTTGAAACAACCAGTGGAGACTCCTAATTGCTCTGTCTTCTGTGGGAAGGTCCATATATTTGAGTTTGGGGAAAAAACATTCACTTTGCCAACCTGCTGAGATAATTGCCATGTCTCGTGTCAAATTAATGTCTTCTTTCAAAAACCGTGGACTTTACAGTTTGAAAAATACGAAACCATCTGAACACATCTAGCCTCTTATTATCTAGTGCCGAAGAGAATACATTTATCCTATCAACACCAAAATGATGAATGGCTTTCGCTCCAAAAATCGTGTAAGCCATGTTTAACAGAATACATTAATTTTTATTCATGACAATGAGAGGGTTAAGTAGGGTACGCT
>RQTK01000361.1:2642-20359 GCA_003991915.1 Elysia chlorotica | reverse complement strand
TCTCTCTATCTATCTATCTATCTATCTATCTATCTATCTATCTATCTATCTATCTATCTATCTATCTATCTATCTACCTACCTATCTATCTATCTATCTATCTATCTATCTATCTATCTATCTATCTATCTATCTATCTATCTATCTCCCTCTCTCTCTCTCTCTCTCTCTCTCTCTCTCTCTCTCTCTCTCTCTCTGTATGAATGTCTGGCTGTCTGTTTGTCTCCTCTCTATCCCTCTCTCGAGATAAACATATATATATATATACATATATCTTCCTCCCCATTGCTCTCTCTCTCTCTCTCTCTCTCTCTCTCTCTCTCTCTCTCTTTCTCTCTTTTTCTCTCTGTCTCGCTAGATCGCGCAAAAGCACTAAGTACATCTTCAATTATCTGTTCCGCGTAATCTACATGATTTCGGTCTCTATTCACGCTGTGTAGATAAGTGACGGGATGTTCCACTTGAGTTCAGAGATACTATAACATGTATAATTATCCTGCTGACAAAAATATACCGTTGATATAAATCTTGGTATCGTATTCCGGAGCAATAATAATAATTTTGATGAAATCTCTTATGTGTATATATTTAATGTACAATGCTGGTGGTGCTAAATTTTGTAATTATTTTCAGACAACCTAGGTTGTCCAGTTGTCGTTGTTTTTTTCTAGTTCGATTATTTGTGTATGATTATAACTTTGAACAAGTCTCTGTTGCTGTCTCTGTTACAATGCAGATTTAACTTTTTGGAAGTGGGGTTCCTTAAATGTCATATATCATATCAAGGCAACCTCTGTACAAGGTATAAAATACACATGCGTTTTATTTTTAATATTTTGACAACTAATATAAAAGTATGTTTTATCTTTTTATCTATTTCAAATTGTATACCTTTTGTCTCCATCCCAGCTTCCTAAACTATCAAGCCAATACAAGCTTTCGCCTCCAACACCCCCTACCCCCTCGCTCTATTCCTGTCTCTAATCATCAAGAACATTGATATACTTTTCAAGAGCCTGTCTTCGTTTCTTGACAAATTTCAAAACGCTGGATGCAATTTTTTTCCTGCCATAAACTAGGCGCCGGGAAATTGCATTTCTTGAGCGTTTGTCGGTAGCATAAAAGTCCAGTTCTCAGAAAATAAATGTGAACAGTTTCTTTAGTTTGTTTTTTCCACTGTTTCTTTTTATCACTCTGGTTTAAACTCGTTGGACTGAGAATTTTAGACCTTTTTCTCACAAGTTTGCAATGAGAAAGTTTCATTTCTGTCTAGTTTGTATATATTGTCAAAAACCTCGCAATATTGTTATCTTTTATCTCCCTCATTCATCAAATTTTAGCGTGAGTGCGACTATCAACTTAAAATCCATCAAATATTTTATTACTTGCATTTTGTAAACACGACTTTTATCAATTTGTATTTGTTTGGGCATTCGGCTCAAAATACAACAATTCTATCTGTACTAGCATACGTTATTTAATTTAAAATTTGTATGTGCATTATCTTAGAAGGGTTCATTATATTTTCAAAATCGAATGAAACCATTGACCTTTTTTGTTGTTTCCTTTTTTTTTTTTAGAAGGGGGGGGGGAGGAGGGGGTATAAAAGAAGACTTATTGGAATTGCAAGACCCTATTAAGGCGGGTTCAAATGAACTACATAGGGAGGGACATGCAATGTTAAAGATAAGACGTGACAACGTATAGTTAAATGGTGTAACAATAAGTGTATACTTTTCCCAAGTGTGAGAGGCCTGGAAAGTGCAGGTATAACATAAACCGTTCAAACGTGACGAACCCACAGAGATCTACAGGATATTATACATAGCGTCAAAATGTGGATTGAAGGTGGAGAAAGATGTTGAAGGTCTATCCCTAACTACTCTTATGTGAAGAGATAATGTCAGTCTGTGGATAGCTTTACCCTATTGATTTGATCCTATTAACATACCTCTTGGGTCAAGTAGAATTAAGTCAATTCGTTCTTTCAAGCTTTTTTTCGGACAGGAAAGAGAGTGGAGTACAGTTGAGAGAAGTCAACATTACAACAGTAAGAAAGAGAATTGAGCTTCTACAATTTTATGGGCGCCAGAGAGCACAGTCGCCTGGGGTTCTTAACTGATGGACATGGCATGCAGGTTTGAATCTGAGAATCTGAGATGGCAACTCGACGCACTAGAGGGTTTTTGGGAAACGTTCAAACGACCTAAAACTAGTGGAAGTTTCGTGTTCAGATTTATTTGATCAGCGAGAGTGGTGGAATCCTTAGTATGTGGTGGAGAAGCTTTATAACAGGCGAAAAGGAGTTTGCCCACGTATTTAAAAATTGTAAAAATTGAGAGTGCAGTGACGAAACCGAAAAAAAAATGAAACAAATTCATGAATAGAAAAAAAACTTAATTTAACAAGAGTATCAAAGAAAAGAAAATATCAACGAGGAAGTTTCTAGCAAAAAAAGCAAATATCAAGGAACACATAGATAGGGAATTCAATAAGATGTTTTTTGTAATATAAAGCAATGAAAGAAAAAATCTAGGTAATAATTGTGGTGCGGATAACTTTAACGCGGATGAGATTTTGTCAGAAAACTGTGTCTGGGCTGATAATGTAAACTGTTAAACCAAGGTGTTTCTTATCTCCTCTTGTCTAGACCGTAAAGAGACATTAAAGATCCATCTCTGTCTATAGTTTATGTTGCCAGTGCCTTGTTTAGTCTGTTAGAATTCTGACTGAGTGGTGAGAAATGCAACGATTGATGTTTTGGTCTCTCTCTTCGGTTAGTGAGATATCAGCAGCAGCAACAACGCATACTTACTTGACTTAATTAATGTGGATGCTGAGGTAAAAACACTAAAAGAACAGAAATACTATTCCCGTTGGTAAAAAAAAATCCAAATAGTTAAAATGAAAGAATATAACGATTTAACAAAGATATATACTAACGTTAATCAGGAACAAGTTTTATGAAAAGATGGAACTTTTTGAAAGGCACTGTAGGTTTCTTTTTCTTGTTTAAAAATAATGAATAATTATTATCAAATGGAAGCAAATCAGGGGTAGCATGTGTACAAAGGGAAGTTAGCCGCCCGACTATGGCATCTCATTGTATAGGAAGTAAAGCGTCTAAAACTGCCAACTCTTTGCACTTGCAACTATACTTTTTTTTTTTTGGCGCCGAGTTTCTGAAACCTACTTGACTGTAAGACTATTGTTTAAGGTAAATTCTGTGTTCTTTGTCTATAAAAACTAAATGCCCTGCGATAGGTATAAATCTCTTTAATTTATATTTCAAAAAAGCTACGAGGGCTGTCTAGATACATATGTGGCTCTGGTAATAATCAAACGATTTATTTTCTTTGTTTCCCCTCATCAAAAAGACGTACATGATTTGTCCTTCAAGTCTATTCACTATCTCCCTCCCTTCTCCTCTTTTTTTGCTCTCTCTCTCTCTATCTCTCTTTCTCTTTCTCTCTCTCTCTCTCTCTCTCTCTCTCTCTCTCTCTCTCTCTCTTTTCCTCTCTCTATCTCTAGCTATCTATCTCTTTTTCTTTTTCTCTTTCCATGTATATCATAGTATCTCAGTTTTATAAAACATAAATCACACCAATCCAACCAAGATAGAACTAGAGACACCTTCATGAAATATGTGCCCAGGGTTAGGAAACCTGTACTTTCACTATTTTCTAGCCTCCAAAAATAACAAGATCAATTATTTTGTCAACCTGTCTTTGTGAACGCACTGAACTTTAACCCTAGTCTGACACTCAGGGAGCACCAACAAAAACTGCCCAAACATCAATCGTTGCTGTAGAATTCAGGGAGAGTTTTTTTGTTGTTTTTTGTTGACTATTCATTTAAAGAGAGTGGCACGCCAACTGCTCACGATTGGCAGAACAACAGGAATACGAAGGTTAAAGGAGGACAAAGCTTCACATGTAGTCGGTCGGTACTAAACTGCGGAACAGGTGGCAAGGGCGAAATATATAATTATCTCTGTCTGTAATTATTTCATAATAGAGCTTGCAAACTTGACTTTCTGTGCACATTGTAAAACTAAAGTGTGATAAAAAACTAAAAAATCCATTTGCCTTTTTATAATTCTAACTCATTCATCATCATCATTATCAGGTTAGCTTATCGCTGGTGTCTGACGTAGACTCCCGTATTGCCATGTATTTTCAGGTGCCCAAAGTATTTCAATTTTCTTTGTTGTATTGTATTCAAATGCCAATTTGGCTTGATCATAAATTCGTTTAATATGTTTTCATTTTTTTTGTGTTTTGTTCATTGATTTTTTAGCTTTTTTTTGTATTATTTTTTTTTAAAATTATACATTTTTTTTCTTTTTATTTGTTTTTGTAATTTTTTATTTTTCACATTCATATTTGTCAATGGGGAATATTAAGATCTCATGGTTTTCAGTTGTGTGTCTTTGTTGTTTCCCTAACATTTGCAGTCTTTGTCAATCATAGAAACTATTTATTTAAAGTATGCTTTATCAATCTTTCTATTAGCGATGTGTAAGTGGCATTGCATGTGGTTATAGAAGCCCACCCCGGGACAATTTTTTTATTACCAAATATTTTCGATTTTATTAGATGAGTATGAGGTCTAACCTAAAATAATTAACAAGAGTCAAGATTTTAGATTGATTTTTTTTTTAGTTTGGCTAGGTTGGACTGTCAAGGATTATAGTACTAATATAGTACAGGCGTGTTCAATTTTCTATGCTATGTAATGCTATTACCGTATATGATCCATTTTAGGAATTTGAGGAGGTAGAAGACGTCAAATTAGAGCTGAAATTCGCTCTTTTTGTTTGGATATACCTGGGTAATACTTTAGCAAAAAGAAAACATACTAATATGTTTATTCGTGTTATGTGTTTAGAAAATGTGTTACCAGTTTGCTTCATGTATATCTTGGTCAGTTCATATGCATTAAAAACGGCGCTATGGATGTCGTTCAAAATGGACTTTATAAAATATATGTAGGAGTGCACACAAGAATGAAAATGATTTCAAACATTGGTTAATATTGTTTAACAAATTATTCCTTACAACTAACATGATATGAAGTTTTGCTTGGAGACGTTCGTTTTGGTACAACGAAAAATAAATCATTAGTTTTTGTAAGCTTTCTAGAAGAAAGTGGTAGAAAGCGGTAGCATGGATCTGCTAATTCAAAATGGTAACATATTATATAAACGAGTGATGTCTACGGCTAAGGATTTTTCACATTCTTCTGAAACTGGTCTTTGCACACCCTCATAAAAGAATCCCTTATCCACTCCCCTCTGTCATGTTGTCAGTCTACCATCAGTTCCCGTTGACACATTGCATGCGCAACCTCCCTCTTCTGCCGCATCTCACTGGGCTAACAACGATTAGCCAAATACGTTTTGAAAAAGCTTTACGTCTCACTTTTTTCCAGCACTGGCGGAAAGTCAGGTCTTTGGTGTCAGGTCCACATCCGGGTATGCAGCACATGCAAGGTGAAGGTCACTTTCGAGAAACTAAGCTTCGCGGAGTGCCCATATGAGCGGGTGCTCAGAGTCTCTCCCAAACTTCCTCTGACCTGTCGCCCTGAGTAAGTTCACTACATCCATTTTTTATAATTATGATATGTATGTATGTACATCATTCAATTCAAAGTAAAGGCTATTAATAATCGAAGCTTGTTACGATTTCAGCTTTTGCTAAGTTAGACCTTGTGATTTGAGCAATAGAAAAAAAACCTTCAGCTTAAGCAGTTTCAAAGAGCGTAATTGTCTAATAAACTTACTCATAAAGAAACTCGTTAAACGCATTGTTGTTGATAGGCGAAATTAGTTTTAATGACCAATTTTAAACATTTAAGGAATATTTTGAGAGACTTCAGTTGGTCATAGAAACGTTAAAGTTGTTTTTTTTCATAATTTATTCTTTAAGATAAACATTTAAATAAAATAACTGATGATAATACTAGACAATGCATATGCAACAGTCACATTACCTTTTTTTTTCCTTTTCTTCTCCTGCTAGATGCGACCACATTCATATCTTCGAGGTTGACACCCCTTACGACCGAATCACGCACCGGGACTACTTTTCAGCCAATGAGAGTGATCACTACACTTCAATTTCCGGAAATATAAAAATCCGACACTGCGTTCGGAATACGTCCTTAGAAGACGAAAAGAACTTTAAAATTAGCTTCTCTGTGTTAGGTATGCTACTGGATTTGTGTAAAGTAATTTTTTTTAATATCAGTACTTAGGTTTACAGTAAAAGTAAATGCACACCTTAAGGACGCAGATACGTGATCTAAATATTTAGCGATCTCACAACTCTTTTAACGAGATTTAAAATGACAATTATATCGACTCTAGACTCACTTAATTCCAATTTCAGTCACTTCATTTATATCACAATAACTTTTTTTATTGTATTATATTAACAAAGTCTTATTAGTATATAATTGTCCACAATATCATAACTACCATCTTTAACATCGTTGTTATCTTCACTCAATTTTTCATCATCATTATCATCATTATCATCACCAGCAGCTTCATAATTATCATCATTGTCATCATCATCATCACTGTCTTCGTCGTTGCCATCAACATTTTCTGTTAGAATTGAGTATTATTGTCATAACCACACCTTCATCTTTCACCAACATTACCACCAGCAGCAATAGCAAAGTGCTCATCACCGTTTCCTCTCCTTTCGATTGATTCTCAATTTAAATAGTTTAGAGCATTATCTTTACCAGCATGAAAGGCGTTATTGTAACAATTCCTCATTTTAACCTTTGTTTCAAACCATAGCTTACTATATTAATACTCCATGTTTCAAACCCTTCCCCGAGTCTGTTCTGTCTTGTTATGGTTCCTCAGCATATAGTTATGCCTAAATCGCCTCCCCTCGATTGAAGAGGTTTGAAAGGAGTACCAATGCGTCTAAACGGAGAGACCTTTACCTACGTCATCCAAAACCTTGATCCCTACGGCCATGTTCGGTTGACCTTTGAGGACTGGGATATTGCAGAGGGGTCAAAAGTCAAGGTATCTTATGAAGTTAATAATTTGTCTTTTAATAAACTAGGCCTGTTTCTGGGAGGGGGGGAGAGAGTGTCTTGATTTTTTTTGTCTTGCTTTTTTTTTTTTTTTTTTTTTTTTTTTTTTTTTTTTTTGGGGGGGGGGTTAATTGGTGTTTACTGTGTGTTTACCATAATATCGTAAGAAGGGGGTTGAGTTGAGTTGAGTTGGTTTTGACGTCCAACATCAGCCTTATAAAAACTATATTTAAAAAGGGGGTACATTGAATTTCAAAACCAAAGGCAATACGACAACGAACTATAAAATGCAGGTACGTCGCATCGAACCTGACAATTGTACTCCTGTAAGACAGATCAAATTTATTTTTGTACTTCTTTTTTTCAACATCACTATCACTTTTTGTGTTTCTAGGGGGAGGGCGTGGGTAAGTTCATACCCAAAAAGCTCGTTGCGTGTCTTAGCTACTCCTATGTGGGAGATCAAAGCCCTGCGTTTCCAAAAAGCATGACAAGAATCCTTCTTGTAACAAATTAGAGACGCAAAGCGGGCGCAGGTAATCTGCCAGCTGTCGTATTTTTTTCTTTCCATCTTCATAAAGCAGGGGAGGATACTCTATCTTTCCCTTCTTTAAGAGAAACATTCACGTGAAAAATTGAGTGCGGCCGTAAGGATAGCTACAAATCATTAAGGGCATTGTGAAAAAGTGCGACCGCATTTTAGATAGAAACAGATAGGTGGAAAGCTGTTTTCGATTCGCTATTACCATGTTGCCGTTGAGGTCGTTCCGGATGATGTGATATCTGGCAGCTGCTTTGTCTACTTACATGCGAAATTTTCGCTTGCTCGTATAAATCATCAGGTTTTTCAAATATCAATCTTTTCTTAACTTTTCTTAACTTGTTGATAAAATACGGCATTCACAATTGTTGAAACCGTGGTTGAGCGGTGGCAAAAGAAAAATAGGATGTTGGTCATTAGAGGAGTAGTACTAGTATCAGTGGTAGAAGTAAAAGTAGTAGTAGTAGTAGTAGTAGTAGTAGTAGTAGTAGTAGTAGTAGTAGCAGCAGCAGCAGCAACAGCAGCAGCAGCAGCAACAGCAGTAGCAGTAGTAGTAGTAGTAGTAGTAGTAGTAGTAGTAGTAGTAGTAGTAGTAGTAGTAGTAGTAGTAGTAGTAGTAGTAGTAGTAGTAGTAGTAGTAGTAGTAGTAGTAGTAGTAGGTAGTAGTAGTTTTTTGTGGAACCGTTCTTTCAAATAAACCGTCCTTTCGTGGGTTGGGCAAATGAAGAAAATATATTGTGTACTACATGTAAAAGTTTTTCCAATCTTTGTTCTTGTAGTTCTTTAATCTTTCCTCATTAACTAACTCCTATTTACAATATTCACAGTGGGGCTGTGATTTGGATAAAGAGCATGAAATGTACCTGGCAGATGCAGTTGGAGGCCGTCCTGTGTTTGTTACTGATTACCCTGCGTCTCTTAAGCCCTTTTATGCACTTCGCAATGAGGACTGCCAAACTAGTAGTAGGTTAGAAGGGACAGCCACAAACCTAGGTCTAGCTGAGACCAACAGATAAGACAAGTAGACAAAGACACATTTTTAGACTGATGACATGGACGGGGATCAGTCTAAAATGTGTCTTTGTCTACTTGTCTTATCTGTTGGTCTCAGCTAGACCTAGGTTTGTGGCTGTCCCTTCTAACCTATTTTTACCTTATTCCCTCAGTCGCTAGCATCATTATTTGGTCCCTAAGTCTAGCTCCGTCTGTTAAAGCCTCTATAGTGTGTAGTGTAGTAGTAGTAGTAGTAGTAGTAGTAGTAGTAGTAGTAGTAGTAGTAGTAGTAGTAGTAGTAGTAGTAGTAGTAGTAGTAGTAGTAGTAGTAGTAGTAGTAGTAGTAGTAGTAGTAGTAGTAGTAGTAGTAGCAGTTAATGGTGTTGTTATAGTTGGTGTTGTTTTTATTGTTAATAGCAGATTTAGAAGTTATAGAGAAAGACTGACTCTCGACTACTATTATGAATTCGTATATTATTTTATTAATTTCTTTTAGGTTTATGATGGATTGTCGGAGAACTCGCCCCATGTGACTTTAGACCGGAACAAAAGACCCAGTCTCTTGTCTGAGTTCAGCACGCTGGTCGTCGTGCTTTCCACTGGACTAAGTAACGATGAGTGTTGCTTCCACACAGGCTTCAAGGCTATCTATGAATTTGCCTCAGGTGAGGGGCGTATACATTGATCTCTTTACTATCTGGGTCGAGGCATCCTAAAATATTTTTGGAAGTCCCGATCAGGACCTAACTCCAAAATAGTTAAATGAACCTATAAATAGATTTACTCTTTGTTTGCTTAGCCGAAGGTTCTAGCGAATACAACTTAAGAAAATATGATCAACATAGGTAACCAGTCCTGTTGCCATAAAAGGCGAAGGGCTTGTAATTGTTAGTCTTGATAGATTTTTTTCTTTGTATGCCTTCTTTGAAAACAGTATTCGTCTTGGATAATAGTATGAATTTTTTGAATGGTTCGAATGAAGGGCCGTTACTGATAACGTTTTCTTTTTGGGATGCAACAAAGAGATTTAAGATGTAAAAGTTGCAATATCCCATTGCTTTAGAGACTGGTTTTAATTATTTGGAACATAAACATTATATCAGTCTTTTTGAGCTAAAGTAGAAATTGGTCGCGCAAAACAGATTGTTGTTGTAATGAAGGGGTTGGTTGTTTTTTTTTATATTTTTAATAGCTGTTTTTATCGTTGTTGTTGTTGTTGTTGTTGTTTTGTGGGGGTGCTTTTTTAACGTGCTGTGGAGCGGTCTTGTAAAACAATCTTCTATGATACATATTTTCTATCGTTTTACATTTTCGATCTTTAACTTCCTCAGAAGTAGAATGGAAAAAGCGGCCCAACGTTTCCTGCAGTGAGATTCATCCATTAAAAGGTGGAGGTATATTGTCCTTCGCTGGTGCAGACACTGTGGGTAAGTCTTATAACTATTGTGAATAACATAGTCCTCAAATTACTAGAGAAAGGTGAATTCTGGAAATGAGGGGAATCACAGTACAAAGAGCAATATTGTCCTTAGCAGTATACCCCAAACATGTCAATCACTGAGTAAAAGAGTTTTATTCTGGTTAGTTAATACTTGCCCTTTTGCCTAGCCTTTAACATTTTCATCGGAAACAAAGCCAATCTTCCTCCGAATAAAAGAACAAAACATCCGAACACGTAACATTCTTGCTCATAGCACAACTGACGACACAATAAAAAAAAAATTACCTTCGCAAATACCCAATCCACGTACAGAAAATTATATTAATATCCTCATTAGTCAGCAGCTCTTTTTGTTTCCAACAATCTTTAAAAGTTCTTTTTTTTTTTTTTGTTTGGGGGGGGGGGGGTCGTTTAACCCTTTCATTCCTTTCAGATGGCTATTACTCTCGTGCCGCGCGCACATTGTATACATTTTTGTAGAAAACAGAGGGAATGTCAAGCATTGATACTTTATCTTAGACAAACATTTCTCTCGTATTTCTCTGTGCCTCTGAAGACATACCTGCTTCACTGCCAGCTTCAATGTCGCATAGTTTAGTTGTTACCTTGTGATTCACAGTCAGCCGTTAACTCCCGGAAAGATGATTTTAAAGAAGATGAGTTCTGTAAAAGGGGGAAAAAAGATAGGCAAAAAAACGCACATAGTAAGAGACAGGGAGGGAGAAAGAGAGAGAGAAAGAGAGAGAGAGAGAGAGAGAGAGAGAGAAAGATGGAGACGGAGAGAGAACATTAAAACATATCTTTAACTCAAATTCGTATTAATATTTATTTTAAAGTTTAATACTGAAGTTAAAGCTGATGGGGCTGCCTTTCAGTAGAGCTTTTTTCGGAAGAGATGTAATTTTTGTCATGCCTGAAAGAGTACAATCATGTATAAGGGTTTCAACATCTTTGACTAGAAATCTATCAGTTTTCTACATCATTTTAATACCGGTAGATCGCAAATTAACAGTACGCTTCGCCATTAATTATGTAATGTCTCCTTCTTCAAAACTTTGCGTGATATAAAAGAAATAAGCATCGTGGAAAATAAAAAAAAAATATGCAAGGTGCACTTCTAATTTTTTCCTCATCCAAATGCAGGCTAGGATTATAATAGAATGTTTTGTCTGTTTGTTTTGATGAGCCCCGTGCGGGAGAACTAGGATCATGGCAGGAGCAAATACTCCTAAGGATTTATGGTATGGCATTTTAACAAGCATGCGCAGCGTCTTTTGGGGTGATCCATAGATAGAGTATATAACACAATCAGATGGTTAGTAATGTCAGAAAAAAATGCCAAACACAGGAACCAGGGCAGAGCCACTAGTATAGCTATTTCCTTTCATTATTTACGGCATTTTATCTAATTTGTTGATATGTTTTCTTGTTCTCGAGTTCCTAAGTGATCGGCTGAGACAGGAGCCATCGTATCCCCGCCCTGTCTCGAGTGTGGCAGCACATACAATTGTCAGGCGTCAGTCTTGGGGCCCGCCCACAATATAGCATTGATAGTACTGATGTGGACGTTAAAGCAGCTCATCATCATCAACTCTCGAGTTTCTTATTACTTTATCCGTATGTTTACTCACTCTCGACTTTCTCCTGGGATTTTTTGGGTTGGGTATTATTTCAATTTATCTCTTTCTTTGTTACTTGCTCTATCTATCTTTCTCCCTTTCTCTCTCTCTCTCTCTCTCTCTCTCTCTCTCTCTCTCTCTCTCTCTCTCTTTCTTTTTTTTCGAACTATATCTAGTAGGAGATTAAAAAGACTAGATAAAGCCTGTTTTTTTCTTCACTGTGATTTCGACGAGAACCTACGGATTCTTGCTGTATATTTGTTATAAAATCATCCTGAATGAGCTATTAAATGATTTTTTTCCATAGTTTTGAAATGTTTGAAAGACTACTCAAAGGTCCAAATGTAAGCTGCTAAGAACAATATCTATATTTTTTTCTTATACTCCAATGCCAGGTCCTCAATTTTTCGACTGTGTTTGGTTGATCAAGAGGTTCAGTTCTGAAAATATTGCTGATGCCGTCGTGTTGCGGCTGAGGGAGGTCCTTGTGGGCGACGGTGAGTTCTACATAGTATATATCTACATTAAAGCATCACAGTTTGATAAGTGCATCGAAGAAAAACAAAATGTCGCTCGTTTCTTGGTTATCTTTGGTTTACTTGTTGTTATATGTTGTTTGTTGGTTAGTTCTTTTGTTCGTTCGTTGTGTGAGAAAAGATGCCCGTGTATTGCTGCTCTATCTTTTCGTTACAAAAGTAATACAATTCCAGTTATTGTCTTGAGATTAGTCATCTTAAGGGTCATCTTCTTGGTTTTCCTAGATCATAGAATGGGTTGATTACATTTATTAAAAAAACAACAAAACAGAATGCTTAAATTGATATACACATTGTTATATTTGAACAAAAGTGGTACAATATTTCCTGTTTTCCACTTCATAGGAAATTCGTGCTGTCTCCCTCACACAGTTTGATTTTTTTAACGCCAGTAAAGATTATACTTTTACTGAAGGCCTGCTTTGTTAACAAAAATCGCGCACTACATCATATAATTATTCAATGTCTTTTAAAATATGTTATCAACCAAGGAGTTCAGCATCACTGCGAGATTCAAAAAATCAATAATCAATAAAAAAAAAAAATAAAAAAAAATATATTAAAGTGCCATTTAAAAAGGTAAACAAAAACATTCGCTTTCTTTTTACGCAGGCTGGCTCCAGTACGGCAAGATAAACAGCCTGGAGATTCGGCGCGGGGTCACGTCTCAAGCTCCCCTAGTGGCGCGCTACACTGCCCGCAACGTGACGGACATGACCGTTATGTTTGTGCCGTCTCCAGGCCTCTACGTCCGTCTCCGTGGCGGCTTCTACAGCACGGACAAGCTCTCCTTCCTCTTCACCGCCGTCAAGAATGTCACTGAAAAAAACGGTAGGATAACATAGGGTTATGTAGACGTAAATATAATTCGGTACATGTATTACTCTTCCTCGGTATCATTGTCTGAACATTGCTTATATTTGATATGACATATCCATTTATATATTGAGTGGATACACTTCAATTAAATAAATATGGACTGCTATCGTAAGTGGCAGAGCGATGGATTCTATTCGAAAAGTCCTCGGTTCGATCCAACGATCGGGCAAATATGTGTCTCAAAATGTGTTCCCTTCTGGTTGGATCGATGACAGTTAGCTTTGGACATGAAGAAACGAGCCAATCAACTAACTAACTCCTTTCCAATAATTTTCTCCTTTTCCCCGTCACTTTCCCTGTAAAAAGATTCTTTTAAACAATTATAATTGGCTTAAACAGATGTTTTGTCTGTATTTATTCTTATGTATATAGTGTAAAGCCGTCAAATTATTTCATTTCTATAATTATAAAATCGGGCAAAGGGCATGTGTCTTTGAAATTAAAAAAGTACGTTAGATTTCTCTGATAACCAATTGGCTCCGCAAGTCTAGAGTAGAGCTAGCTGTGATGGGACCCGGGTTCAAATCCCCTTACCTTATGTCTTCGTTTCTGAGATGGGGACCATTTATCACAAGACCTCTATCTCTGTTGCGTTTTTCTCTCAGGTGAGACAGCCTGCCCGGGCTACTTTGACTTCCGCTGTGCCGGCCAGTTCTGTATTGACCACGACCTGATGTGTGACGGCGTCGACCACTGCGGGGATGGCTCGGACGAGAGCCCAAAGGTTGACTGCTCAGGCTCAGGTAAAAGGGATGGAAAGCGCAGAGGGCAAAGCTATCAATAGCGTATTTAGAAACTGGGCTTGTAATTTTTTCTTATTGTACACATTTTCTTTAAAATAATCTTTGCTTGGAAATTGCCAGTTTAACGTCTTTTAAGTCCCATGAAATATTGTATACGACAACCGTCTACATTTAGCATAACGAGCACAATTTAATGTCTGGTTTGGTTGGCAGCTCTTGGAAGACATCATCTTGTCTTCCAAGTTGGATTGGTATCATTGTAATATGACCGGTTGGCAAAAGTCCTGGCATCACAACTGTATCCTGGTAATCCCTCGCTAAATTGCAGCTCCTGCCACCCTTTGAAGCGTAGGAGATCTTTTTTAATTCTTTACTATATTTACATCGATGAATTATCATGCATTTAATTTGTTTACTTTAACTGATACATCACATACATTATAATACCCACCTCTCTCTCTCTCTCTCTCTCTCTCTCTCTCTCTCTCTCTCTCTCTCTCTCTCTCTCTTTCTCTTTCTCTCTCTGTATATATAGATAGATAGATAGATAGAGATAGATAGATAGATAGATAGATAGATAGATAGATAGATAGATAGATAGATAGATAGATAGATAGATAGATAGATAGATAGATAGATAGATAGATAGATAGATAGATAGATAGATAGATAGGTAGATAGATAGATAGATAGATAGATAGACAAGTAGGTAGGTAGGTGGGTAGGCAGGTAGGTAGGCAGGTAGGTAGGTAGGTAGGTAGATAGATAGATAGATAGATAGATAGATAGATAGATAGATAGATAGATAGATAGATAGATAGATAGATAGATAGATAGATAGATAGATAGATAGATAGAAAGAAAGAAAGAAAGAAAGAAAAGTATGTAGGTAGGTAGGCAGGTAGTAGATAGGTAGGTAGATAGATAGATAGGTAGTAGATAGATAGATAGATAGATAGATAGATAGATAGATAGATAGATAGATAGATAGATAGATAGATAGATAGATATAGAGAGAGATAGAGAGATGTATTAGATATCTTCTCCCTCTCCCTTCCTCTGCCTCTGTTTCTCTATTTCTATGTATCCACTTAGGTTTCGATTAGGGATCTCAATCGTCTACTGGGATTGCTGCTGAAAGTTTAAGAATACTGTTTTTCTGATGCCAGACAGACTGAAACATAAACTTTGGTCGCAGTCAACTCTGTATTTTGAGTTTAAAAACACAGTTAAGCTTATTCTGTCTCTGATGTTCATTTAATTTAATTTCTGCAGGTATTTGGAACAAGCATTTCAAATGGAGCATGCCTTTTATCAGTAAGTGTGAGAATGTATATTTAGATATTTAAATCTACAAATAGAAATGTTTAAATTTATATTATATAGAATTCATTCTTTCAATTTAGCAAGTCACAAAGTTCTAGAAGATACACGTTCAGGTTTTATCAAGTACTAATCACTTTTTATCTTCATGAATATTTTATTCATAGTTTGTTTCTACTCTACTACTTTATTTTACTAACTTATGAAGTGACTCAATATAAAAAATTATGATATATCGTATTGTCATTGTAGCATATTTATAATGTCCTCTCTCATTTCCAATCCTTGTTTACTTTATCTCCTCAGCGGAGTCTCCCCAGGCTGGCAAGAAGCCCCTCCCCCAGTGTGACGGTATCTTGTGCGGCTACACGTGCATCACCATGGACCAGATCTGCGACGGATATGTTGACTGTCCTGGTAGAGAGGACGAGGAGAGTTGTGGTGAGATCCAACATGGTTTCCTAGTTTGTCTTTACTTAGTCTATCACTGGACACATAAATCCTACATAAATATGAAAGTGAGGTGCCTCTATCGACTGAAACTTACATTTGATTTCTTAATTTTTAACCGTTCTTTATTATTATCATTATTATTATTATTATTATTATTATTATTATTATTATTATTATTATTATTATTATTATTATTATTATTATTATTATTATTATTAGGTTGCAAAATATAATGCGTTATGCTAAATCGCCTGTCATAATGTAGGACAAATCGACAAAACAAAACAAAAAATTAGATTTGAAGCAAGGTAAAACAAAAAGAAAAAAACTTTCAGGGGCATTTTTTGTACCCTTTGATACTAAAAAAAAAAAGACGGTGACATAAAATTTATGTTTGAAAGTTTTTTTCCAACTTTGTTCTCCTTCTCTTCAAAAAATCTTTACCCTGCCAATCTCCCATTTCAAAATCTTCCTTAGACTTGGTTTTCCTACAATTGAATTTTTGTGTTGTGTTATTGTTTTCAATTTTATTTGTTGTTGTTATTATTATTATTATTATTATTATTATTATTATTTTGTCAATAAAAACAAAATAATAATACCAGAAATCCTTTGTAGTAACGCAATAATTCAACTTTATTATTAAACACCATCTCTGAGGGTTAAAAACAGAACTCAGGAATGTTTAGATCGAAATCAATGCTTGTCAAACTATCTAGATCTATGGATTTATAGAGCCCATTTCGTGAACACTTTTCACACCATGTCTTCATAGCAGCGTTAACAATGTCACAGCGTGTTTTTTGTGTATTCAGTGGGGTAGGCAAGTTGTATGACATTGTATTCCCTTTTTTCTTTTCTATTGTCAAATTAAAAATTAATTCAAACAAATTTGAACTAGTTGGAGTACCAAAAAAAGCAAAAATAGCTTAACCCTTAAGATAACAGATATTTAAATGTGGAACTGGGGTGAAATCTGTCAATGTTTTTACCTTTCAGTTTCACACTATTTCTTAGGAATTATTGTCTGGGGCTCTATTTTCATGTAAAATCATTTTGTTATTGCAGCCTTGTTGGAAGCCCCCAAAAAACAAATTATTGACGTTTTATATCTTTATTGAAAGAAGAATAAACATAACCTTAATCCTACAACTAACATTAAATTGTCCCTTTTTATACTATCTTCCAGCCAACCAGGTGGAGACCACAAAGAGTTACCTTAACGCTGGACAAGAGTTGAGACCGTGTGCCCTCAGTTCCTGTGCATCTGTTTCAATCTTCGTTTTGTTTTACATTTTTCTTTATAAAAGTTTTGACACAAATGTATATGACAGATGACGTGGATGGCAGTGAAACATTTGTGATACACCGTATGTTAAAACCAATTACTTACTTTGTTTCAGTGTATTTACATGAGTTGAACATTTTTCCATAAATCATTTTAATGCGATTTGATGAAATTAAACTAAGGTTAATTGACATCCCCTAAACTGCTATAAAACAAAGCTTCAAATTTAGGCCATAATTTACTTTCTTTCAGTTGTAGAGAAATAAGATCCTCTAATTGCGTAGACTCGGTCATCTACTCATTTTCACCTTGTCGCCTTGTAGAAAAAAAACGGGTGTAATAAGATGAAATTTTGCAATAGTTATTCAACTTTAGTTATGTTTTGTTTTAAATTATTTCATATTCCTTTGTAATCCCATTTTATGCTTTTATTTGATTTTTTTTTTTTGGATTGATGAAATCGATAAAGGTGTTTGCATTTGTTTCCATTCTCTTCAAATTGCAATTTTCAAATTGCTTTGATCGGAAGTGCATGCTTAAGTATTTTTATAATGCTCGACATCTGATTTAGTATAAAATTATATTTGTAATGCTTTTCCTACTCTTTTAATTTAATGTAATGTTTTTGTATGACAATCGCGATGAAGATAATTATGTTGCTTGGATATATTTTAATGTTACCTTTGTCCTTGTTTTTTAATGTGTCTCGTGAATATCTTAATTGCCATGACCGTTACCATCACCACCAAAGTCATCATCATCATCATCATCATCATCATCATCATCATCATCATCATCATCATCATCATCATCATCATCATCATCATCATCATCATCAT
>RQTK01000360.1:416307-455561 GCA_003991915.1 Elysia chlorotica | reverse complement strand
AATTTGCAATGGGGGGGAACATGCTTACAATCTCACATCTGTGATTGAGCCTGTATTTTATATTATAGAACCAATAAAAATCACAATTTTGAACATTATTTATAAAAATTACCCCTATGCAGATATAATTTTTTTTTAGTAAAGTCTACACAGGAAGGCTTTGATATTCACACAAGAAATTGAATTAATAAAAAAAAAATTCATTTAGATCTTTTATTTACTTAAAATTAGAAAAAGAAATACCTCTCTCATGTGGTTGTGAAAGGGTCTGATTTTATGCAGCGGATCATGGCCAGCAGCTCCTCTTGCAATATAAGTTGCGTTGTCATTCAGGTGGAAAAAACACAGGATGGATTTGAACCTCTCTCTCTGCATCACCTGAGGAGCAAAGGTTGAGCGAAGGACTGGATCCTTGCTCCAGTAGTGCTGGATCTTGGGTTTATCCACAAGAGCAATGTGGATCATCAACGCAAGAAAGTTGTAAAGCTCTTGTTTTGTCACAGGCTTCCATTTTATGAACATGGACCAAGGTCATGGCTGAACGCTGGCTTGCTCTTTCAAATGGATGACTTGCCTCGCATATCTGTTAGATTCATGCTTGATGGATTTTATGAAGTCATCACTTATAAAAAGAGAATAGAAATCAATAGGTTTTGGGTCATCCCCCATTTGGACTAGTAGCCCTGGCTCTCCAGTAAAGGGTGGAACCATGGGGAAGTCTGTCAGGTCAGTCACCCAATCTGCCATGAAATCTTGATCTAGATCTGAATGCGCATTTAAGTCAGCATCAAATGCTTCTTCTAGCAAATCTCTCTCATTGTCGCATCTTGGGTTTGAGACGGGGACTGGGGGTCTGCTAATTGGCTCGGTGAGCTTCTAAAACTTGAAGAACTAGATCGAGCATCGATGGCAGTAGGGGGAAGAACAGATCTCAAACCTTCAACTTCTTCATCCTCTGAATCACTTGATTCTGAGCTCAATGCTTCTACTTGTGTTGGATCAAAGTCAGAATTTGAATTTTCATCATCTTCATTCAACCTCGATCGTGGCAGCATGCTATCTTCATCGTCAGATCCATCTTGAAGGACAAGTTCCAGAGCTTCAATATCAGTAAACAATCTGTTCGCCATTGTCATTTCTAGGCAGATTGTTTACATTTTCAAAATATGCTTAGGGGTACAAAAAAAAATCCATATAAAATCGAAAATTATTCTGGTTACGGTCAAAGGGAAAGAAACATATAATCAAAACCCTGTTCTAGAGATTTAGAGAAGTTGCCGTTGTTATAGTTAGATCATTTATGGTATAAAAAATCGTAAAAACTGCCGAACATTGGTGTTCGGCACGATGTGAACGCTATTTTTAGATGGCGGACGCCCGTGTCCGGCACGATGCCAATGAGTTAAGGCAACAAAAACAAGCTGTGTCAACAGATTTAAAAATAAATAAATGGAGACAAACCATATCAAACTTTTTCTTGAAAGATATCATGTATTATCAAAAATGGACAAAGATAAAGACTCATTGTCTGACTCTCCAGCGTTTTCTGTGTCATGTTTTGGCACAGGTTTGTCTGAGCTTTCTGATCCTTCCTCATGTTTAAAACTTTTCTGTTTGTGCCGAGATGCTTTGCCCTTTGTTTCAGAGGCATCAGGAGATAAACTGAGAAGGCTGGTTTGAAATCTGTAGACAAAAACAAAAATTGTATTAAAAAAATAAGAACAGAAGAATAAAATTCAATATAAAAAATTACTTGAAAAAAATCCTAGAAATAGTTCACCTTTTCCCATATTAATACTCCTTAAAAGGACCAGTTTTACTGTCTTAATTTCGCCAAAAAAAAAAAGATGCAAACTTTCATAATATTAGTTTTCAGGACAGGCAATGATTAAATTAAAAAGGGGATTGGGGTGAAGATGAATTGATTGGCGAGATAAAAAATAGACATACGCACAGAAACTCTCTTGACGTCTTATACATGTCTTATATGATCTGTCTGCCTCAGCTACTAAAGACCTGTCTATTTATCTTTGATTTTGTCTCTCTCTCTCTCTTTCTGAATGTTTCTATCAATTTTCAACTTTGTTTAATCCACTAATTTAATCTCTGCTTAAATGATTCATAATCAAACCACTACAATATCGTAATAATAATACATGTACAATATGTTTTTCTTCGATGATATTGCTAATAATTATTATTTTGAAGTTGGGACTTCTTTCTCTATTAATGAAAAATGAAAACGTGTACGTATTGCAAAAATCAAGAACCTTTTAAATCAAGACTCACCTGTCTATTCTCAATATGTTTTCTTCCATTTTTTTGTTAGCAGAGTCAACAAGGTATTCAAGATGCTGAAAAGTGATTAATATCATTTATGAAACAACTAGTTCATAATTTAAAAAATAAAATAACTCTTTAAAAATAAAATTTTGACCTCATATTATATTTATAAATAAATGTATCTATGGTAATATATCAATACATATATACGCATACTATTAAATGCTGATATACCCTACAAAATAATTATTTTAAAATACGATACTAAAAAAAAAAGGAATATGCAGGCCAACTGAATAGGAGTTAGGATACTTATGAATAGGGTCAGAATGAAACATATTACATAATATATAATACAAAAATGTACTTATGATCCACTGCTATGCATAAACGAATTCACATCCTTGGGTTCAGTGCAATTCATCACAACACAACGTGTTTGTCATCAAAAGTACATGACCAATTATAAAATTGTTTGCTTTGCATTGGCTTTTTGTCTTAATGGATTCTTAAAGCCTAAAATTATGCCTCATCTTTTTGCAACGTTTGCTGCTTTTGGCTGCAAATTTTTGCAACTTTTTCCATTTTTGGCTGCAACTTTTGCCACTTTCAATCACAACTTTCTGGGGGAAAGAATAATGCTTAAAATACCTGCATAATTATTATTTTGAAATTGGGACCTCTTTCTCTGTAAACGCAAAATGAAAATGTTTATGTATTTCAAAAATCAAGAACCTTTAAATTAAGACTCACCTGTCTATTCTCAATCTGTTTTCTTCCATTTTTTTGTTAGCAGAGTCAACAAGGTATTCAAGATGCTGAAAAGTGATTAATATCATTTATGAAACAACTAGTTCATAATTTAAAAAATATTTGTAAATGTATCTAATGGTAAATATCATTTATGAAACCACTAGTCATAATTAAAAAAATATTTGTAAATGTATCTAATGGTAACATATCAATACATATATACGCATACTATTAAGTGCTGATTTCCTACAAAAAGAATTATTTTAAAATAAGATTTAAAAAAAAGGAATATGATATATATAATAGTAATACAATATGTGCTGATCCACTACATAAGCATACTATTAAGTGCTGATTTCCTACAAAAAGAATTATTTTAAAATAAGATTTTAAAAAAAAGGAATATGATATATATAATAGTAATACAATATGTGCTTATAATCCACTTCTGTGCATAAAAGAATTCACATCCTTGGGTTGAGTGCAAAGTATGAATGTCATTTACTATGAATGTAAAAGAACTTGAATTTGAGAATCCTATCATTGCACGTCTATGTACAATGTATAAAGACAGTTTTTACTTTTCAGTCCGAATGCTCATGTGCACAACTAAACCTGTGACACATTTTAATGGGGTGCTTATACCATTGTACTCAAATATACTTTTATAGTTTTAAATCAAGGATGGCTTTCTCTATAAACTATTTAATTGATGGTCTAAACTGAAATTGCCATGCATGTGCAGCTTTACTAATAAAGTCAAGCTGATTCCAATGTAAAAAAGAGAAGAAAACCAGACATCTCACCTGTGGTGAAACCAAAATTTGTCCTTTTGATGAAAGCGGCACTTCCAAGGAATGTGTGCTTCTTATCGCCTGAAGAGTAGAAGACAGAAAAACATAAGGTTCTTTAATACCAATAAATTTTGTACATCAACAGTGTGTTCATTTATATAATATTTATACATAATGATTAGTAACACACAGTATCCTATACCTTCAATAACTATTCCATGTAGAGATTTTAAAGTACACAGCTCTTTAAAGTGGAAGATAATTCATAGAAAACCCTCATAGTCTACATGTATTCCCATGCCAGTTATACAAAATATTAGTAATTAGCGTAAAGTATCTCAAAATCCACTCTCAACAACAATATGGATGCCCTGCAACAAAAAAGCACCATAAGTAAATTTTCATTGTGACGCATTCCCCTGACAATGCTCAATAAAATCTGTCCCTCTTTAACAAGGCACAGCTAATATTTTTTCCATAGTCTCTTCTTGCTTTTGGATTTTTGTGTCGCTTTGTTCAACCTTTATATACAACAAGATTGTAGACAATAGATGAATCAAAATTACAAGACTTATTTTTATGGAGTACACGAGGGGAGGGAGAGAAGGAGGGAGGAATGACTTTAATTAAAGATACATTTACATTTAATATAGTTAATACGATAAGGTAGGCCAAATGGATTTTAACGAATCAAGATATAGTTACACTTACTGTAATGGTCTTCCCTTTGCTTCCAACAGTTATTCCAGAGTTTCTGAAACCTGAGGCAACAGCAAGTTTGTGCTGAAAAAAAAAACCCAGCAAGATCTATATACAATTTCATTTAATGATAATAATCCATCACGTAAATTTTCTTCACTGAAACATTTGAAGAACAAAGAAAAGAAAAACAGTTGGAGTTACCACTAGTACTATATCAGCAATCTCTGCAGCTTACAGAAGCACATTTCATAGGTTTTGAAACAAAATGACATTTTAATTACCAGGTATCTAGGTTTTTAAAAAGTAAACTCTGTTGCATTAAATTACGATATCCTCAGATATATTAAGAGCAAAGACATTTTTATTTTTGACATAATCTGAAAAAAAACAGTAAAAACTGAAAGCAATGAACATGCTCACCATTTGACGTGCATCTTCTAAAGACCTGCATTGGACATGCATAACCATAGGTTCAAATTTGAAAACAGCCTCATCCGAGATGTCTGTCAATGCAGCCTCCTTTGAACAAAGGGAAATAAATCTTTACTCAAAAGGATTAGCAAGCATTGATTTATAAGCTTAAAATAACTTGCCAAAGACCAACAACAACAACAAAAAATGTATTTTTTTAACAATACAAGGGAAAAAAACAGATGCACTTAATGCAAAGTAACACACAAAAAAAAAAACTAGCAGTGCAATAAACTTTCCAATAACATAGTGATAAACAAGTACAATTCAACTTAACTAGGTCTAACTTGCTCTGATTTGTAAGTAAATGCTAAAGAAATCCAGAAACTTGAATGGCACAGTATAAACCTAAGAAATGCAAATTTCTATACATATACATCATCAACACCTGTAAATAATTTAAATTCAACACGCATAAGTTCACTTCATTTAATGAAGAAAGGAACTCACCAGATCTTTTTTCAGAACAGAATCGTGTGTCACATGAAGCCAACGACATCCTTTCTTTTGAACTTTAGAGCATGTCTGGAAATGAAATAAAAATTAAAGGTAGAGCATCATATATATTAACCCATAAAGCATTGATTGGCTGTTAATCCATTTCTATGGTGCTAGAGTACCCTAGATGATCTTACCTCGATCACAATGTGCTCAGGGGTAGGCCCTGCCTTTACTCTTACATCACCACTACCTTTAAAATTGGTACTCCTTGCTAGAACAAATCAAGCAATTCAATAACACTACAAAAATGTTTTTATGAAGTGCTGTTACTTAAATGCAAGCTACAATCTTTTATTTGGGTATGAGCTATTAAAGTTGTTTAGAGCTAATGTTTTTATGAAGTGCTGTTACTTAAATGCAAGCTACAATCTTTTATTTGGGTATGAGCTATTAAAGTTGTTAAGAGCACTATTTGATCCTCTACAAATTTACTGTTTCACCAATCTTTTTTTTTTACCAGTAAGAGCACTTAGTACAGTCAATCCAGCAGAATTGGGAAATTTTACCCGTTTAAACGAGAAAAAATTCAGTCATCACTCTCATATAAAGGTGTTAGGTGCATTTTGTACAACTTATGAATAAATTAAAACATGTGGTGATATTGACGGGGTCGGTGTTTATTTTCACAGGTAATTTCACAATTGCCATACATTCTCTCTCTCTCTCTTGATCTCCTTCCCGATCTAACTCCACTCACTCCCTCTCCTTTTTCTCTCTTACTAACCGAACTCTTTCTCAGTCTGTCTCTTTCCCAATCTCACTCCCTCTCTAAGTCTTTCTAGATCTTTCTCTGTCTGTCTGCTGTCTGTCTCCTTTTCCCGATCTAAATCATGAATTCTCTTCCGAACTTATCCTCTCTCTCTCTCTCTCTCTCTCTCTCTCTCTCTCTCTCTCTCTCTCTCTCTCTCTCTCTCTCTCTCTCTCTCTCTCTCTCTCTCTCTCTCTCTCTCTCTCTCTCTCTCTCTCTCTCTCTCTCATCTCTCTTTGTCTTTCTCTCTCTCCTTTCTTGTCATACATAGATTCTATCTATAAATAAGGTAGAATGTATTTGAAGAGTAAAACCTGGGAAATGGGGAGAACCCTGATAATCGATAATAGATGCCTTCTCCCAAAATTTCCCAATGAAGCGGGTCCTACTGTAATTATAGAAATAATGAAATTTACCACCTCACAGTGAAACAGTCAGTAAATGTATTTTAAAAAATTCCTGCACCACCAAGGCATAGTGAAATGTGTACAGGTATACACGTACAAAAGAAACAAAATAGGAAGTAAATAATAATAACATCTAAAACGATAGGAAGAAATGTAGTCTCACATTTTCGAAAAGAATTATTCTCCCTGAGCAGCAGCTTGTAGTGAAGTAGTTCGGCAATGAGTTGATAAAATTGACCGAATCTTGAAGGGGGGCGTCAATAGAGCCTTTCCTTGACAAGTCCCCATGCTGAAGCCTCTGCGTTTTCTGATGTTGAAATTCTTTCTCCATCATGTAACAAGAGCGGTATTAAAATATTCCAATCATAGCCTGAAATAAATTGGAAAAAGGTGACAAAATATATTAAATTGAAATCTTGAGATGCTCCAGCTCAATTATTCTAAGTTTATTCAAACTCGAGCTTTTCTTCAATTTTTTTTTCCAAGTGGGGCTTTCTTTTTTTAAAAGAAAATTTTGGTTGTTGTTGTTTATTTGTTTTTGTTTTGTTTTTTTTTCTAGGGGGGAGGGGGGGTGTTCACTTTCCATTCAACCCACATGGAAACAAAATATGACATAATTATGATCGTTTCCCTTTGTACTGTATTTTGGTAAGTTGAAAAAAAGAAAATATGTCCATTGCAAATTTCTTTACTAGATCTATGAATAGAAAACTTTTCACACGGGTACAGCTCACCTAGATCTATTATCCACATAAAAAAATGAGTAACATTATATCATTAAACAGGCCCAAAAGTAAAAAATGTATCTCATCTCTTGTGATTCCAAACAAAACAAGAGCCATGCTAAACTAACAAAAAAAATAATATCCAGGCGTGGACTCTACTTAAATGCTTAAAAGTCAAGATCTATACTTAGGCGTCTTCAAAATCATCGGAACCCCAGTCACTGCAAACAACTTTTAATTTATCTGTGCCCTCAGCTAATCTAGATCTAAATCTTAGAATCTAGATTATCTGGCTTCGATGATATTGACACACCAATGTCGGTTTTGTGAACTTCAAAACTGTTGGATTAGAATATATGTAAATTAAATCATTGCCTACCTGCTTCAAGCACTTGTCGGTTGAATTTGCACCAACATAAAGTATTGGAGTGTTATTCTTGGTGTCAAAAACTTCAGAGGTAAGGAGAAAATCCACTGTTGGCTTTCCAGTGTCCTATAAAGGCGATAGTTGAATGAAAACTGAAAGTGAAACAAGGAAGAAAGACATAAGCTTAATTATCGGATTGCATTTATTCCAGGCTAATCGTGAAAAAGATGTCGGTGCTGACAACATTATTGTTATTACCAGACACGGCCTTGCACATTGGGATGTTTTTCTTTTCTGCGGGTACAATAATAATACGCGAGAAAAAAAGTGTTTTTAAATAATAGGACACCATGGATCTTTGAGACTTAAATTGTGAGCGTTGTTATTTTAGTGTTATTGTAAACGGAAGCCACAAAAGATATTTCGATACAGAGGTTGCATTTTTATGCATGTGTGTTTCTACTGATTGGTTCACGCCTTGTGATCTTTATCAAAATATTTTTATAGGCGTCTACCGGTGCATGATCTCAGGTTCAATATTTTCTTCAGTTCCTTATACATGTATCACACTTTATTAACACGAAATGACAGCTTTTCCGTAATTATATGTGAGCAGATGACAAAAGATTTGTTCAGTATTTCACTTTAGTCTAAAAAAATTTCTTACGACATGCATTCATTTTTAATAATTACTTGTTGGTTTTGTTTAGCTGGATCATTTGGTTGGCATTAGAGTTCACTTTTGTGTAAGTTATGTGTGTGTGTGTGTGTGCGTAAATGAGATAGGACATTATACATTGAGGTGACGCTATGTAGGCTCCCGTTAAATCAAACCATAGATTCTATTGTACGATGCCAGATGCTTAAACTAATAAAGCTAAAAGGAAGCTTCTTTTGATGTCTAGTTGTTCTGCTTTATTCAAGTGGGTTGTTTTAGTAAATTTGAACGACACGTTTAATATCATCTTTTTTTTTTTAAGTGCGTTGTTTTAGTGAAGCCTTAAACTACAAGCTAAATAAAATTCTTTTTTTTTTTTTAAATCGCATCGTGAAAACTGAAACAAACTCGACATTGAGACGGCATGTTATTCAATTATTAACTAGATCACGTGGATCTGCTTACAAACACATTGTAGATCTATTAAATTTTTTAAAAAGTGGTTCAACGTGTCATAAGATTTAATCTTTTGGTGTTTTGTTCAAGCCCACATCACCGTGCAGGCTGAAACAGACCTAAGGAGCGCCAAGACGCTTTTAAAGCCTGACTGGGCTGAAGGACTGCCTCAATCACGCCCTGGTCTGCCTTCCTTCAATGTTTGTGAGCGTCTGCGGCTGAATTCTCCCTGCGCTATCTAACATTGACGGAACCCGCCCGGAACAATTCAACATTGGCGGAATCCGCCCTGGGAAATCTAACATTAGCGGAATCATCGAGTATATTTCGGAGTAACCTCAGCTCTCTGCTCAACACCGCCAAGTCCAATGTCTTTTTTTTCCACTGAACGTGAGTGACACCGCTCTGCTGCCGCACCCTGGGAATGCATCAAGCATTTCCAACTCTAGCGGTCGGAACCTGGTAATCCTCTGTGGACGATACCGGACCCTCATCATTGCGGACATGGCTGTGTTCCTTCTGGTGGTTCTCGTCCTGCTAGTCTGCGTTGTGGGTCCTGACTGCCCACAAAGCACACGCTGCCCGATACACTACCGGGGCCGGTGCAAAAAGGGTGAGTTATTTAATAGTTATAGCAGAGACAATAAAAGTAAGCGATACCTCATACAAAAAGTGCTCACAACGCTAATGATACGGAAAGCTAGCGTGACGCGTGCTCACTCTATTTCTTTCTTGAAGTAAGGGCGACTGTGTAATGTTCACACTGAGTTTTTGATAAGGTTTAAAGAAGGAAGGACCCGCCTTAGTTATCCTTACCCGTATACGCAAAATTCTCCCCGTGAAATTGGTCAATGTTTCACCCTCTCTGGTTATAGCACGGTCTATAGATTTGGTGCTACAGGTACTGGTCAGTAAGGGTGAGTTCTATTGTTATTGTACCTGCCCGTCTGTCCGATAAGGTACGGGGACTGTTGTGGGAAGGTTGGGTTGTTGTAGTGTTACATGAGCTAAGGGTACTACTGCAGCAAGGGTGAGTAATTAGCCTACATGTATTGTCTTATACCGGTGTTGGAAAGGTGGGTTATTAAAGTGTTATTATAGCATGTTTGGGTTAGTTTGGTGTGTGCTACATCAGTCCCATAAGCTTTTGGGACCAGATGTCGGAAGGATGAGTTATTGTGTTATCAGAGACACGTGTGGTGTTATAGCCACACTGTTTGAAAGATATTATCGCTTCCAAACGTAACATTTTCCAAGTATACGGAAAAATGGAACTGTCCGCATCATCCTATATGTTTTTAAAAATAAGTCAGGAGCATTCCGAGGTAAGGAGGACATCTCTTGCAAATGAACCACAGATGGGTCCCCCTGATAATTATAGATCAGAGATCAGTTCCTAACATCTTTAGAGTATAGATTAAATTCTTTTTTAAAAATATTCACTCGTTTGACTTTCAGATTCTTTTAAAATGTCTGATAAAGAGATGAAAACCGCAGTACAGAGACTAATTCACCATTCACAAACGATTTACACATTTCTTTATCACAATCATGAGCCGCACGAGTTTACAAAGTTCCGAAATAATTATCTTTTTTAAGGAGAACCAAAAGAAATAAACCCAGAGTTACGCCGTTGCGGACCTATCTTCAACAAACAAGTCCAACACATTGAAATTGCGCCCAGAATAATACTTAGTTCTCATAGTCTCTTATAGCATCGAGGAGTGATCTTTTAAAAGAACAACAACAATTAACTATTCACTCTGTCTCATAATTATGAGCATTACATCAAAATGTTCTCCGTGATCTAGATCACTTAAACATGTACTGCCACTATCGACGATGTTGCTTCAGGAATATCAAGTTAAGTAGCCTACCTGGAACGTAAGGTCAAAATAAAAGATTAAAAAAAAAAACAAAAAAAAAACCTACTTGACATAGTCATTATGGTATTAGAAATTATTCATAAAAGATAACAATCATACTCTACACCTTTAAATTGTTTTACTCCAATAAAGTAGTTTGTAATTCTATTTAGAGAGTAAAACAACAAACCGCTGGCTCACCCAAACAACATGGTGATGTTGAGTTGGTTTAACGTCCAAAATCAGCACTATATAGGCTATATTGTGGACGGACCCAAGACGTACGTCTGACAATTTTATGTGCTGCCACACACGCGACAGGGCGGGGATACCATGACTCCTGTCTCAACTGGTCACATTATACTAACACCGACCCAACCAGTAGGGAACACAATCGTCAGGATTCGAACTTGGACCTTTTGCGTCGGAAGCCGATGTTCTACCCCACGACCACCGCGCCAACAACATGTAAACCGCCAAACATAATTTATAATAGACCAATCATTTGAGGGAGTAATGGGCCCCGGTTTCGTGCAACCTAAATCCGACTCTACATAAATTTCGCGTCCCTAAAGACGTATGTAGGGACACGTATCGGCTTTTTATTTCGTACAATACTTAATCCAATATCCTAAAGACGATCGATCGGACCGTTGATGTAATATTTTTGTTGTTGTTCTTGGAGTGAATTGTCCATTGCAGAGGGCGTCGTTTTTTTCCCCCAATACTTGAAGCCGCAACTTCAATCTACTAGAAAATTTTAAAAAATAATCCCACATGAAAAAAATATATATATACTCTTGTTTTCTCTCTCTCTCTCTCTCTCTCTCTCTCTCTCTCTCTCTCTCTCTCTCTCTCTCTCTCTCCCTCTCCCCACCCCCCTCGTTTTAAAGAACAATAAATTGAGGTACATCATATGACAGGTGCTCTGCACCCCTTCCCATACCTGTTATTTCTGTTCTTGGTGCAACGATTGAGTGCTTATATCATTCTGTTTCTCTTATCTTCTGTGTGTGGCTTTAATAATCTATCCTATCAAATTTTCCTGTTCAACATCTTTTATACGTTCACTTTGTATACCGAAGGTGGCTGTTTTAATCGTTTAGTTAACTGTGGTGAACAAGCGAGAGGTCAAACCTAAAAAGTTCTGCTCACAAAACCAACTCTCTATCGAATTAACTTTTCAGCGACCTTTTAAAACTGCTTGAGTCTGCACAAAATCCAAAACTGGAGACCATCCGATATCTGTTTAATTCGAAGTGTAGAGTTTCAAATCAGTCTTTGATATAGGAGCTGTAGTATAATAATCAGTTACATGGGCTTTCATCCCGTCATTTCAAACGAAGTACATGTATCTCCATTTAAAAATATAATTTCCGATGCCGAATTGTGAGATTTGTAAGATGTTTTTTTTTCTTCAATGTAAAGCCGTTTTTTATTGGTTATTAGAAAACTGTTATACAATAATTGAATCATTAAATCTGGAGTATCATTGTTATTGCCATGGCTGATCGATATAATATAATTTCATTGATCAGCCACATTATATAATAATTACATATGGGATTGTCCTACCTGAAAAAAGCCATCTAGTGACGCATGTATTTCGAATGACAGCATTAGTTGTCACTATCCTCTGGCGTCTGACCCATATATATTACACTAACTGTTTTGATTGATAGACTTGACATATTGTGCGAAAAAGATTTAGGCCTACACACGATAATCAATTCATAAAAGCAATGCAAGTTCGGTCTTGCTTTTAGGATTTTAAAGTAGCAGGTGGGCCCATAGAACAACGAGCTATCGCACGAGCTGAAAATTTAAATCAAAGAAGAAATCAATAATATTTGGTTGCTGGATATTATCCAACGTTTGAGCACGTACTGTTCTTTAATTAAAATACCATGCAGGTACAGAGCGCATCGCCAATTTTTCATTTGATAAGCTTATATCATCTTTGACGGATTTGAAATATGTTCTCTTCCCCTTCCGCCATCATCATCATCATCATCATCATCATCATCATCATCATCATCATCATCATCATCATCATCATCATCATCATCATCATCATCATCATCATCATCATCATCATCATCATCATCATCATCATCATCATCATCATCATCATCATCATCATCATCATCATCATCATCATCATCATCATCATCATCATCATCATCATCATCATCATCATGCTGACTTATCGGTAATGTCTGACGTAGCCTCCTGTACAATATGCCTGAAGAGCTCTCTGTCTTTAACGATCCTTCTTGCCTCGCTGCGCCCCCTTTGTAGCCAGTCCCTGATGTCATCCACCACCTTCTTGTAGGTCTGCTCTGTCTTCGCTTTGCCCCAAGCGTTGTTTCTAGGATATGTCTTTCCAAACTGTCATGTCTTTTCAGGCGCCCAAAGTAGTTCAGTTTTCTTTCTTTTCTTTAATATACCTACATTGTTACTGTTCAATCAAAATACATTACTGAATTTTCCGTAAAGTCGCCGCCATATTGCACTACACAAGCACATTTCAGAATGAAAATGGATGCTCTTTGTACACTTTCGAAGGACTGTTTGTGCTTGTGCGAACTTTATATCCTGTGGCACACACTGCGCCGTTTTGTTATAATGCTTCGGTAACTTCTGTAAAATAGGGAGAAAAAGCCTACTTAAAAAACAATAACAACAACAACAACAACACCAACAACTACAACAACAAAGCAACTCAATGGTCTGTATACCAACTAACAGCATGTGGGTAATTTTTAATGACTTATAAATATGTCCAAAATGCATTAAAAATTTTCTAATGGTTTCTTACATATTTTGATGGAATTTAATATTCAGTTTTGGTACACTACATAGTCATCAGTAAATTTTCAGCCTTTCACATCCCAACTAGTCTTTATAAATTAATGAAACTGTTTTTTGCAGGTCTTCCTTTTTGCCATGGAGTTTGGTTTCTGTGGAGGTAGGACATGTTCATGTTTTTGTTGTTGTCTGGCTTCCTCATATAAAGGGTTGGGTTGTGTTAATGTTCTGGCGTTTCGTCTGTGCCACAGGCAAAAGAAGATGTTTCTATTAAAATCTATGAAGATGTTTTTTTGTTGTCTGCCATATAACTCAGTCGGTAGTGAACTTGACTGTCGCGCAAGAGGTCCGAAGTATGATTATTTGGGAATTCCAGGGGACATAACCTTAATGAGGTACACTGTGCATGATTGTGTATAAATCATGTCGAATATGCGTCGCCGTTTGACTTCGTGTCTCCCCTTTGAAATATTTAATTACTGTAATTTGTTCAAAGAGCATGCGTTAGAGAATAAAAATAAAATCAAAATAATTAGAAATGCAATCATAGTTTCCCATTTTTTTCTTTTTTTTATAAAGACTTTTTTGTACATTTAATGAACACACATGAGGTGATGGACATCGCAGATGAAAAGACAACAAAAACAAACAAAACAAAACACAAAAACAACATTAACAACATTCATTTATCTTGTCTGCAGAAGGATACGGACGGTTGTTATTTGTATAAACCTATATGGGATGAAAGTCCAGCTTATAAATTTTCTTTGGTTTGGTCCGCGACATTTTCTCTCTTTTTTTACGGTTCTTTTCAGAACAACGTTTAAGGTGGGTGGGTGGGTGGGGGTGGGGGTGTTAATGGCAATAAATGGCAACCATAGATACATTGTAGTATATTTTAAGAATCATGTTAAAAGAGGCACCAGTTTTTTCTGTAATGTGTATTTGGCTCGCTGGATAGTATATGAAAGGGAAGAAAAGACAAGAAAATTAAAAAGAACAATCCGATATTGTACAATCTTTAGGTTTTTTTTTCTCTTTTACTCATTGTTTAGATAATAATTATCGTGACACTGTGAAATACATGTATGTAAACTGTCTTTGAGTACATGTACTCAACAATGTTTCATCTAGGATGCTATCTTTTATCACTAGAAATACTGTTATCTTAACAACTTTGGTACAGGCATCACAAGATTGCGAAGATAAAGCTGGATCAGGGTTTGTATTTGGCCGCGGGAGAGGGGAGGGGTCCTGATTCTGCAGGCGATTTGTGTTAATGGTACTGAAATTTATAGTTTCTAAGACGATGACGATTAATAAAACAAAATGACGACTTTTTGTCATGAACAGATATTTTTCAACCCATTCAAGCGTAGACAAGGACAATTTGACGATAAAAAAAAACAATTAAAAAAACAACATAAAAAAACAACAACGAACGGAACACACGAATGCCAATTTCCAAGACCGGTGGGAAAAAATCACTGCCTGTACTTTCACTTTCACAGTATGGCTGCACCAAAATCAACTCTTAGTTTGCTGTAGTCACCTTGACTTTGTTTGCTGAATGTAATTTTGGTATTAAAGGCAATGCTGTTGTTAAGTCAACTTAGGCCGGCTTCTGTGATAAAACTGATAGCCTAGAGATAAACAATCTCGAGTCAAGTGCTTTTGCATGCGCTCATTGGCTCTTTATTAAATACAAGTTCGTATGTAAAATCTAAGCTAAGAAAATCTTCAGGAACACCCGCTGAATGCACAATGATTATGTGAAGATTCTAGGACTAGATCTAGATTAAGATCTAGGGCCCCATGTTTTACACTCAAATGGAATCTAGATCTAGATCGATCGCCTATTTCTAGATCTAGATCTACACCTTTATATGAAATTTAAATCAAGTAGATCTGAACATTATAAACATCAGGATCTGGAGGATTCCAAACAAGACTAGAATCTAGATCTATATCTATATCTAGGCCTAGAGAGATCTACAATTATAATGAAGACTCTAAATCATTGTTGCATGATTGCTGTTAATCACTTATATTATTATCAATGTGTGCTTCTTAGATCAAGACTCTAGATCTAGTCCTGTGAGTGGCTGAGGCAGGAGTCATGGTATCCCCGCACTGTCTCTGCATAGCAGTAAATTTATCAGACTTTAGTCTTGGGACCCATCCACAATATTTATAACCTACTTGCTGACTTTAGATATTAAAAAAAAACAATTAATCAAACCAAACTTTAAAACTGATAAAGTTAGTTTTTGTAGCACATAATTAAGAGTTCTAAGGGATATTAGAAACTGCAAACTTTTTTACTCTACACAATAAAATTAGAGAGATATCTGCCTGTCATTTGCCAACAAAGGGATGTGGTTCAACTTGTTGGTGTATCAGTTGAAATTTACGGACAGATAGTTCATTGTTATTAAAAAGTTCCTAACTTAAAACTAATCTCTACCCCTATTCCCCTCTTTCCTCAACCAGAGTCCTATGTTTAGAACTGGGTGTCAAAAGTTTAAGTTAAGAGTAAAATATTCTGTACATTTATATACCACAAATTGCCGTTAAATAATAAATGCTGACAGTGAACTTGTTTGTCCTTCTCTTCTACATCTAATCATTTATGTTAAGTTTTTTAAATTAATTTTAATGCTGAAATTCACTGTTCAATGAGCAACCAACAGTTTTAAACTAATGCCATTGAAATCATGTTCAGGAGGAAATTATTGACAAAGCTTAAAATTGTGATTTATATATTTATTGATTTGGTTTTGATTCAAAATAGGTTGTAAACAAAACAAGTGTCCTTAAGTACATGTACATGCATAATTATGTGCAACAGTAAAAACAACTAAATCAAGATCAATACTTTGTGTATCATCAATTTGTACCAAGGTCAAGTTCAAAGCTTTGGTTTTGCGAAAATCTACAAGCAACATTTCAAAATATTTTCCCAGCATAAGATTTGCGCGCTTATATAACTTTCTATAGTGTGAGAGACTCGATAAATGCTGCACATCCAAACTTGATTCATTCTTCAATCTGGATACCATATAATTCTAGTGTAATCGCTACACCCCCTCCATCAACTTTACAATCATCTGAATTCAATTTCTGAGGGAAAGCTCCTTTGAATATAAGAAAAAGCAAGGATTTGTGAGGTAAGTCCACTTCAACTTTTTTTTCATGCTAATAAATGTAAAACTGAAATGTTAACTAAATCTCATCTAGGCAAAAGACTTATATTTAAAAAAAAATTTCAAGGAAAAGTGGCTTTTAAGTATGATAATATATTAAACCAAATACAAAAGTATATTTCTATAATTAATTGGCATGGCAAGGGTTGTTTACAGCTTCGCTGGGATGTATTTAATGTTCAAGGGAAGCTTGGGAAGAAGCCACAGAACGGTTATAAGTTTGGCCTAAATTCTGACATTGCTTGCATTATTTTCCATATTAATTTTAGTGAGCCCTAGTCTTTTTTTTAAGAGTCTTTTGTTGGAACCTTTCCTTGTTTTTTGTTGTTTTATTGTTCGTTTGTTTGTTGTTGTTTTTTTTTTCGCTTTTTTGTTTTACCTCTTTTCCATTGATTGTCTTTTGTTCTGTTTTTAAACACGCAACGATACGTGCGGGTCCCACTCCTTTTGGTTTGTTCCGACCATAAATAAGCCAGTTTGAATTAAAATCTATTCATATAAGAACATAATTATTGTAGTTTGACGTGATGCGCAGTTTTCACGGACACGAGTTTGAATTTCAGTTGGATATGATTACAAAGGTTTGTTAGTAAATAATTAAATAAGCATCATGCTTTGAACATGTATTTATGGGATGGAGTGGGAACGGGGGAGGTGCGGCAGTGGCGCACAGCATGACCTGCCAAAATACCGACGGACGTGGACTTTGGACTTTACCGTGTGTCGTTCGATCCAGAATGCGCGCGCGTTCAGGCAGGTCTATTTATAAACTGGCGTAGTTTTGCAGCAGCCGTGGGAAACTTAAGAGACGTACGCGGAGTTGCACTTAAATGATTCACAATACTTGCGTGAATGCGGAGGTCGTTAGTGGCTAAACATTAATTTTGTCAACGTTTCATTCATCACAATCGAAATAGCAATCTGATGCTAGCCATAATACATTTTACTCGCTTCATCTGCATACGTTGAAGCCTATGAGCCAAAGAAAAAGAAGGAAAAAACACAAATAGGCTAATTATCCTGTGTAACGGTGAGACAAATTATTTATTCTCGGCGACTGTTTCTTCATATTCTATCCTTAAAAGCGCATACACGTATTGAGTGTTATTATCATTTGCAGCTGTTCACCGCATGTACGTCTTTAGTCCGAATGATTGTTCCTGCATTTCCTGTTTTTTCGAGTGTTATAGCAATTGTATAAGCGAACGAAAATGAATCCCAACTTTAAAGGACAACAAAACCACAAAACCAATTAAACAAATGGCTTAACGACTGATTTGTAAGCTCTTATTCACGAATTTTTTTTCCATACTCCTTTTCTGCTAGTGCAAGGTGTTTTTTTGTTGTTTTTTGTTTTTTTTTTATTGTCAAGATTAGGGGGGATTCACAGATGCAGAAACATCAGTATTTTAACCATAATATACACATGCGTACATCATATTTTATATGCCGTCTGTACATAGCTTACTATATTACGTTATTAAGTACTCCATGCGTCTGTACCACCTGCAGTGTTGACTTTAGACCTATCTGTATCAGTATCACGACAGTTCAGTCACCAGTGCATTCACCGGTTTGTCTACCGTGTTAATTTCTTACATAATACATGTGCACTGTATAATGGTCACCAGATGACCTCAGTTAGCGGCGTTGTCTGAGTGTATATTTAGGGCTTGTACCCTCGCTTTTCTGAATGTGTTAAAAGACCAACATAAAGTTATTGGCGCTAGCTCAACCCTAGACATAGCCTACTGAACTTCAACAATATCGCAATGACTTACACCTCAGAAGTGATTAACATTGGCTTATCAAGGGACAATCTTTACTCTTTAAGTTGTTATTTCTAGGAGTGGAACGGCCTTTTATTCATCACAAACATCGAGATCGGAGGTATTTTGTGTTAGAAGTTATAAAAGCTTTGGAGCAGAGCAGCATCCCTAGAGGATTTTATGTCATACCGGTGAAGAATCTTCTGCGAAAATTGTTCAAGAACTGCTACTTAACCTATATGTAATAAACCTATATGTAACAGAGCAGCATCTTTAGTGATAATCGATCTTGGAGTTCCACAAATCTATGTACAGAGAAGCATTTTATTGACAATTGATCTATATCCAGGCGTTTTACAAACCTAGAACTATAAGCATCTCAAAAGACTATCTAGGGCTACCACAACGCTGTACCCAGCCGATTTTTAGCGTCAATTGATCTAAGAGTTCCAGAACTCTTAGGTACAGAGGAGCATCTTGAGTGGCATTTAGTTGAGAACTAAGCTTACAACTGTGAGGAAGGAACCGCGCATCTTTTATCTCAAGGTTGTAGACACAAAGTGGTACAGTGTATTCTTGTCCCTCAAGAAAGTACATCATAAGGTGAGGGGTCAATGTTGTCTGTTTGGTAATATCCCGTAGTATGCTATACACTGGTCTGTCTATTTAGTCTCCGTCTGTCCCTGTGTGCACCTCTCTCTCTCTCTCTCTCTCTCTCTCTCTTTCCCTCTCTCTATATTTCTCTCTTACTCGTTTACCATTTCCACTCTTCCAGCACCTGCAAGAATAGTCTTGGTTTCACAGCTCGCAAACACGCCCCATTATTTTGTGTCTTCCTACATCTATAGTAAACAAAGATCCTATTAAACTTGGGTGCCCAGTCAAGCGCAACTATTATTGTTTCACAGACTCCAGCTTCGCGCAGCTGACTTGTGGCCGAGAATTGGGAATGAAATTTCGAAAAAAGGCATTCATTAATTTTTCTGGCAAGACACCCTCAGGGGTGTCCAACAAGAAAAAGCGTCACAGAACCATGTTGTAGTAGACTTAAAATTGCTTTCCGTTTGCGCATTTTTTTTTTACTTTTTAAAGGTCCGTGAGTGCAACGTCGCGGTATTTACGTCTCGTCATAAGCTACCACTCGTTGTACTTATAATCCTATACCAAAGCACACAAATTAGCATTAACTAACTTAGAGTCCATGACGTTCTTCTAGCTAAATTCCTTCTCTCTTGGTGATTCCACATTCCTAATAGCTAATCAAAAAGCACCATGGCTAAAAACTCTGGTATCTAGACCTACCAAACAAATAAAAATGTTATCTTCCTATTTTTACGCAAGTCTACCTCTTCTATTATGAATCTTTTTCTTTATCTCATTTTTCGGACTGTCAATTTCCTCATTGCTTTTCATACACATCTGCTTTTTTCATGTGACGTATCGATCATGAATTTTACAGAAATCAACACATTTGTAAAAAAAAAAAAAAATGGAAATTATTAAAACCAAGCAGTGTAAATCACTAAAATGTGAAAAAAATACCATTGAATATTCAATTATAACGTTACGCCTGATATTAACACGAAATGATGTCTAAAGCTTATTTCCTCATTGCAGTATAATGGTATAAAGACGCCTCTCTCTTAACAGGTTTACTTATTTAAAAAAAAGATCAATATTCCTTAACACAGAAAGATTATTATCTGGAGGATATTTTTCTGATAGCATTATTCTGATAGCTCACCTTAACATGTCTTCTTACTTCCCTCATTCAGTGCTACGCTGGCTGCAGGCTGTACGAGTCCGCCATCCACACCAGCTGCCAAAAGGTTTGCCTCACATCTTACCAACAGGTGAGTTCAAACTCCATCCTCAGTCGAACTAGCCATGTAAAGTTCACGCCAATTTTTCACAGGGGATATTCAATATTAGTTTGAGTTTATTCCTTACCACTATATAGGCTGCGTTTTTCACGTCCCCCAAAACTGACATCTGACAATTTTACGTGCTATAACACAAAGACAGTGCGAGGATACCATGATTTCTGTCTCAATCGACCCAACCAATAATATTTGACCGATCGTGGGTTTCGAACCGGTGACCTCCCGATTGGGAGACCAATGCTTTGCCACTAACGCCAGTTTGCACCTCCCTCCAGGTATGAGCTGGCTCTATGGTAAAGCGTTCGACTTCTCATCGAGAAGTTCCTGGTTTGACCCTCGATAAGGACACCTTGGTCCATGCAGATTATATCATTGTCAGAATAATGTCCGTATGATGTGAGCGTCTGACACGGAATTCCTGATCTCTCCGCTCGATGTCTGTGCCACAAGGGCCTTTAGTATATTAAATTAATTCGCGTTACGTTCGTTTAAAAAAGTAAGTATTGTCTATAAAACTGGTTAAAATAAAGTGCGCTTTCCTTGTTTTCCTCCCTTTTTATCTCAATATCTGCGACAGATTATTGAGTGCAGTGTCGCAATTTAGAGCTTTTAGGACGGGTGGGGAAAATTCACCAAAAGGATGGCGCAATTCAGAATACACCGAAAAGTACTTTGCAATTTCCTCAATAAAACGATCAAAATAATAAAAATTACACCAAAGGGTTGCGTGCACTTTGAAAAGGGAAGGAGGAAAAGAAATAAATAGACGACGAGGTAGCTACAGAGATACATAAACAGGCAGATAGATGGATGGATATATGGATAAATAGACACACAGATAGATGGGTAAGTAGAGAGATAAATAGATTGGCAGATAGACAGAAAAAGAGAGATAGAGAGAGAGAAAGAGGAGGGAAGGAGGACATATGTTTATGCTAATTGTAATTTCATACGATATTTAGTCTATCTTACGATTAAAATCTTGAAAATTTAATTGATGAAAAAAAACTTATTTTAAGCAAAGATCATTAAAGCAAACAAAACGTCACAACAGTAAAATTGCGTCACATTCTTAAGGTTGCAAAAAAAAAAAAATAGATCTTTTCTCATTGCAATTTTTGATGATCTGTCAAATTTTTATTTTATCAGCATAAATAGAACTTCATTTCGATGAAATTAAATCACTTCGTAATTCTCTCAAGATCAGGATGAAAGATATCGATATAAGGTGGCGGAGTTTGTGCAAGATTTCTCCTAGACATTTTTAAGAGCAGCACAAGGGAAAAAAACTCGATGATATTCAATATGGATGTGATAAAGAAAAGGGAATAGGGAGAGTAAAAAAAACCCCAACAAAATTCGACCAGAATTTCTCTTGAAAGTTGAAAAGGAAGGAAATAATGAAGATAAATTAAATCGGCCAGGCGCTCTTAAAAAGTTCTAGATCTAGTACCGGACGGAGAGCTAAGGTCATGCTACCCAAATCACTAAGGGTAGCCCTGGGTCCGACGTATACAAACACAGTTTACCAGGACCCGTATGTTTGCTCCCCCTCTAGCGCGCCAAAGACTTGATCAGCCGCCAGACGAAGAAGAGTTCTTCCTTCGCTACTTGCCAGCTTGGCCTCTATTTACGTTCGACGGATATCTTTTAAATGCGTCTTGTCGGGTTTGGAAGAATTCAGCAATTCCTATTGAAGAAAGAAGAAAGATAACGAAGAGAAAGAGAGAGAGAAAGGAAAGAGCCTTAAGAAGATCAGGAAGATCGAAACCGTCCTCTTGGTTACTTGTGTCAAAAGATTTCTCCCACTTCAAAATCCTAATGGATATTGAGTTCTAGAATTATTTAAGAATTGTTGCGAAAATACTTTTTTTCTTTCTAATCTCAGGTTATATTCCTTGATGAAATTGTTTTCCTCTTTACTTAATCTTAGGAGAAAAGGAAAATTTCCATTTGCTTTAAAACCCCTACAAAGAATCTAGTACTCTTAATAGACTCTTGAGTATGTTTGATGGTGCAGCGGGTTATACAAAGAATTTTTTTTTTAAAGTAAAGAAGCTATGAACCAGCCAGAATTGAGAACGTATGATTTTCTCTCTTTCACATTAATATTTATTTAAATTTTTTTGAATCTCATGACATTTTTAACTGTAATACGAACATAACTTAAAATTTCAACAACAAAAAACAAAAAACAAAACAAAACAAATCAAACAAAAAAATAAACATTTTCCTGCCTCTGACGTGTTTTCTATTTTTGGTTACGAATTGCTTCAAATATTATTAATCCCGTGTTTGTTTTAATCTTAAAGGGCTAGGCTACAAACAGATTTGAGCAGAAAACCAAACACAAACAACAACCAGTAAAACCGAAGAGAAGCAGGTTGTTTTACTTTTCAAGACAAGTTTGTGGTCTAGCTATGGGAAAGTGCTATTGGATTGGTAATGAAATACTTTATATATGCCTATTAAACGTGTTTAAT
Organism: Elysia chlorotica; assembly: GCA_003991915.1. Classification (NCBI taxonomy): domain Eukaryota; kingdom Metazoa; phylum Mollusca; class Gastropoda; family Plakobranchidae; genus Elysia; species Elysia chlorotica. Next base: position 432,679 of record RQTK01000360.1, on the reverse strand, counting down.
TTGTTTATGTTTTAAAATAAATCCTCAGAATGCAAGTGTGAACACTCACCAGGGACCTGGTCAAGACGAGGTAGGTTTATGCTTAATATTATGTTATATTGTACGTTTGACAACTCCTCTACGCATCTCTCTTTATCTCTCTCTGTCTAGCTATCTACCCACCTACCTACCTATCTACATACCTACATATCTATCTATCTATCTATCTATCTATCTATCTATCTATCTATCTATCTATCTATCTATCTATCTATCTATCTATCTATCTATCTATCTATCTATCTATCTATCTATCTATCTATCTATCTATCTATCTATCTATCTATGTAACTACCTCTCTTTCTCGCAGAAATATTAACATTTGTAACAAACAAGTCAAACAAAACCATTTAATGAAGGCAATAACAATTATTGTTCCCAGTGTGGCGTGCAATGGACTTAAATAGAATAATATAAAAAAAAGCTTCATTTTGGGTGCAATTTCTCCATTATATGCTTTAATCCACAACAAAGCCAGGTAATCTGGGACAAGTAATCGTCTGTAGCACATGAAACAACCAAAACTGCAGATGCTGAAATCAATCACTAAGTCTTTAACCCTAATGATCTGAGGAGACAGACACTGGTCTCTCCACACTGTGTTGAAAATGGCGAGATATATCACAGGAAAATTGACTGGCGTGTGGTTAAAAATCTAGGTAGAAATAGAGGTAGAGAAATCGTATACAGAAGGAACATTGCGGATTGGATGAATGGATGAAAAGCACAGGAACCTGCAATTTACAAATTGAAATCCATTTTTATTTGTATAACGCAGCTAAATTTTTGTCGCAAAGCTGGCGATTTAATAGTGTGTGGTTTAACATAGTTGGCAGTGCACTTTTGTAATCCCTTGTTATTTTCTTTCTTTGAATATTGTGTGGCTTATGAAAGAATTTATCCACGTTGATTATTCTCTCGCATACCTACTTTAGCTAACCTTAAACAAAATTTATTAATACAATCATGATTATACTGAGGCAGGTGTTTAAATGGCGTTTTGCCAATACAATAGCATAACCTGCATCTTTATAGAAATTCCTATCGTTGCTTTATAAGACCGTTTTTATGCAATTTATAAACATGTACAGCAATATCGTATATATGATAACAAGAGGATATGATTGAAATGCAATATGACATTTTTGATTGCCCGCAATTAATGTAGGTTAACGTAAACTGTTCCTTGGGTCTTTGACCTGTTAACATACTGCAATATAGATTGTCTGAACATTCTCCACTTATCTTCATTATTTACACAGCAATTAGTAAAGAATGTCTTAACCGCTAAGATAATGTTCAGCCCTAGAGAGGGAGAAGGGCGACCCAGAGGTCGGAAACATCAGGTGCAAAAATGCACCATCAGCAATGTGTATCTTTTACACACAAAGAAATGGCCTTAAAGCCTTAAATTTCCATTTCAACGACAGTCGAATGTTTAGAGTAGCAGACATAATCTTTATTATGGCTCCGGAAATAGTAAGCCCAATCGAGAATTTGTAAAGGTCTAAGAAAAATTGTGTGAAACATTACGCTTTAATGTAGAGACAAAGACAACATTAGCTGTTTTTTGTTGTTGTTATCTCGCCATATTCTTTGCTGCAACAACAGCAACAACAACAACAACAGCAACTATTACTACTACTACTACTACTACTACTACTACTACTACTACTACTACTACTACTACTACTACTACTACTACTACTACTACTACTACTACTACTACTACTACTACTACTACTACTACTACTACTACTACTACTACTACTACTACTACTACTACTACTACTACTACTACTACTACTACTACTACTACTACTACTACTACTATTACTTCATTATAAAACATAAATTATGACTAGAGATTGTGGGTTACTGTTCTGGAGTTAAAGATGATATAAAAATGAATTTAAAAAGTAAGCAAATTAAAGGCATTTATTGTCGGGTAAGTCTAAACAATGTTACGAAAAGGTAAAAAAAAAACACACACACTAAAAAAAAAACAACAACAAAAAAGCAGCCATGAAAAGGTTTACATTATAAGTAAAAACTGAAATAAATATATCTAGATTTTGTTGGTGTAAGAAAAACAAAAACAAGTGAAAATGAATACAAACAAAACAAATAACAATTTGACGAAAGGGAGGCCTTAAAGCGAAAAAGACAAGATAGGAAACGTTTAAAAAGGGGAAAGGGTGAGGGGAGGGGAAGGGAGAGCACGACAGTGATGGGATGTGGTCGAGTGAGTTGATTGCTTGACGCGCGCTCACTGGGCTGGCTGTTGTTTAAACATTAGTTTGAGACGTCAGTAATGTAGTTTGTTGCCGTGCGGCTACACTCGAGGCTGATAGCCTCACTGATCTAAGGAGACAGACACTGGTCTCTTCACTCGGTGTGGGAATGGGGAGAAAGATCACTGGGAAATTGACTGGCGCGCGGTTAAAAGTCGGGATAAAAATAGAGGAAGATAATCCCTATACATAAGGAACTTTGCGGGATGGACGGTGATCAATAGAAAGGATGCGCTTTCAAGCATATTATACACCTGAAATAAATCCATTTGATTTTCTTCAATAACTTTTTGGTTATATTTTCATTACACATGAAATGAAGTCCCATAATTTAATGTTGTGTGTGTGACAAATTTTAATATGTAATTTGAATAAATTATGCTAATATATCCAAAACGTATCTTTTTATATCTAATTTGAACAACTAGGGCCTTCTGAGTAATCTTACTTCGATATTTTATATTTATTAGAAAATTGCAACGAAAAAAACCCTATTATTGGTCATAGTGTAAATATGTGCAAAATGTGGATTTTTTAACGATATTTACAGAATCCTCATGTTTGTTTTTGTCCGGATTATAAAATTTAACTTTGCCCTTCGTCGACAGGTCCGGAACTGTGTTCGAGGCTGCATATTTGCTTTGGAGGATTATTCAAATGAAAAAGAATGTAAGTAAATAAGATATAAAAAATAGCATTCTCTTGTCCAATAAAATATACATTATAGTCTTTTTCAATAATTTTTGTTGGCCAAATATTTCACAATAAAACAATTTTTTTCTTTGCATTTTTTTGTCTTCTTTTATAAGCTACTTCTGAAACATTTTACCAAGAGTGGATGGCTGAAGTCTTATGAAGATGTCCTTCATTTGTTTTCTTTTATTTTCTATTTGTCCTCTACTTAATATTAGGATTCAATATGAAAAAAATAAATAAAAAATGTTATTTTTATTAATAATATGACAAAGTCAGGGAAAAGCCGCTTTGGGAGCCCCTTTTTACATTATGTTTTGCCAATACAATTCGGATTGAACTGACCACGCCTCCCCACTACTCTCACCCTCGCCAGATGAACTGGGCGAGCTGACCACGCCCACCGTGGTTGCTCAGTCCCTGACTCACTCGAGCGTGACCTTGCGCTGGCACACCCCGCTGGTCCCCAACGTGACCTTCAAGATGCACAAGCGGATGCTGGACTGGGACAGCGGCTGGCACCTCCACCCGCACACCGAGTTCCGGGCGGACAGGCTGATAGTGCTCACCGAACTCCAGCCTTACGTTACCTACAGGGTAAGTGTGTCTGACGTTACCTAAAGTGTAAGTGTCTGACGTTACTTTCAGGGTAAGGGTCTGACGTTACCTACAGGGTAAGTGAGTTACGTTACCTAAAGGGTAAGAGTGTCACGGTTGCCTACAGGGTAAGTGTCTCACGTTATCTACAGGGTAAGTATCTGACGTTACCTACAGGGTAAGTGCGTTAAGTGAGTTACGTTTCCTTCAGGGTAGGTGTTTGACGTTACCTACAGGCTAAGTGTCTCACGTTACCTACAGGCTAAGTGTCTTACGTTACTACAAAGCAAGTGTGTCTCGTTATCTACAGGGTAAGTGTCTCACGTTATCTACAGGGTAAGTGTCTCATGTTATCTACCGGGTAAGTGTCTCGCATTACTTACAGGCAAAGTGTCTGACGTTACCTACAGGGTACGTTTGTCACGTTACCTACAGGGTACGTTTGTCATGTTACCTACAGGGTACGTTTGTCACGTTACCTACAGGGTACGTTTGTCATGTTACCTACGGGGTAAGTGTGTCACGTTACCTACAGGGTAAGTGTTTCACGTTACCTACAGGGTAAGTCTGTGAGTCACGTTACCTACAGGGGTAAGTTTGTCACGTTACCTATATGGTAAGTGACATATGTTACCTACAGGGTGAGTGATTTATCTGTTACTCATTGATGTGTGTTTTTAATATGTGTTTAAGTAAAAACTTCAGCCATAACTCACATTCGAGTGTACTCATTATGCTTAAATTTCTTGTGAAATAAGTGTAAGTGTGTCAATTTGCTTTACTCTAAAATTAATCCTACCAACGCGACAGAGAGATAATATCTTTTTATTTTCACTTGTGTTAAATTGTTGTTTTTAAGAGACATGCCTGAAACTGCGCTGAATAGTTGTTGGGTAGCAAACTTTTTTCTCCTTTGGTATGGTTCAAATTTAGGATCTTATAATTTATATTTTTATCTCCATTTTTTAATCTTCAAATGGATGGATACCACATTAGATTTTAAAAGATATGCAGCTTTCGATTTTCATCTTGCATTACATAATAAGAACTTAAAAAATGAATTCTTTTAATCATGTGTACGTATATTAATTTCATTAAACAACAATATTGATTTTTTTTGGGTTTGAATTTCTATTTCATTCACCAGTTCAAAGTTGTAGCCTTGATATCTTCCTTGCCAAAGTACATCCAGGAATCTAACGAGACGGTTCAGATCGCAACAAAAGCATATGGAGGTAAGACTATATGCTTTAGCACCTTTATTTACTGAATTTTCCCCATATTTTTCTTATCTCCTGTTCATATCTATCGTCAAGAATGATTGTGACGTATAATAAAAATGGCGTTGTCCGAAGTTATCCTTTCTACAACAGATATACTTTTTTGTCACAATAAACTTTTTATCTCGCGTAACCTAAGTAAAAAAAAGATCATAATGGTCTAATTGCTAAAGACGGGCGACAAGAAACCAACCACTATTGGCCTTACCAGAATAAACCAACTATTTACCCAACCAACCAACCAACCAACCAACCAACCAATCTTTCTGTCTGCTTCAACCTCCAGTAATGGTGCACTTAAGCCTTAGGACCGTCTGCGAAAAAGCCTAGTTGCTAAAGTTGGACTTTTAGAAACCAGGCACACAAGCAACTAACCACCCACCAACAAACCAATAAACCAACCTACCAACCAGATACCAACTAAACATCCAAGCAATCAACCAACAAACCAATAAATCAGCCCAAACCATCAATCAACCAAGTGACTAACCAACGAAGGCACCAACCCAAACAACCAACCAACCACCAACCAACCAACCATCCACGAAAACAACCAACCAACCAAATAACCAATCTCTCTATATTGTTCCACCCCCAGTTCCATCGACGGCGCCCCAGATCAGGTACGTGACCACACCGTCTCCTACGGTCATCTCCCTGGCGTGGCAGCCTCCCCGCTTCACCAACAACCGCCTCATCAGCTACAAGATACAGCTCCGCCCCGTCGGGCCCGATGAGAAAAGCCAGGTTTACCTACAGGGTAAGTGTCTGACGTTACCTACAGGGTAAGTGTCTCACGTTACCTACAGGGTAAGTGTCTCACGTTACCTACAGGGTAAGTGTGTCACGTTACCTACAGGGTAAGTGTCTGACGCTACCTACAGGGTAAGTGTCTCACGTTACCTACAGGATGTGTGATTTATCTCTTACTCATTGATGCGTGTTTTAATATGTGTTACATTCAAGGTTTTCGGCGTATCTCTTACTCATTCTGTTTAAAATTCGTGCCAAATAAATGTTTGCGTGTCAAGTTGCTCTACTCTAAAATTATTTCTACCAGCGCGGCAGAGAGTTCATATCTTACCTTTTATTTTCATATGTGTGGTATTATTGTTTTTAAGAGACATACCTCAAACTCTTTCCTTCAGATTGAACATCTCATAATTTATCATTTTATTTTTTAATCTTTTTAATCTTGAAATGGATGGATACCACATTAGATTAAAAAAAAAAAAATATGCAGTTTTTATTTTTCATCTTGCATTACATAATGAGAACTTAAAAAGTATCTCTTCAAATCATTTGCATGCAAGTTTCGTTACATCCTTTTGATACATCAAAACATCAATATTAACTGTTTTGGTGTTCGCATTTCTATTCATTCACCAGTTCAAAGTTGTAGCCTTGATATCCTCCTTGCCAAAGTACATCCAGGAATCTAACGAGACGGTTCAGATCGCAACAAAAGCCTATGGAGGTAAGTTTTTATGCTTTAAAACTTGTATTTACTGCCTTTTCCCATATTTTTTTATCTCTTGTTTATATATATCGTCAAGAATGATTGTGACATATAATAAAAGTGGCGTTGTCCAAATTTATCCTTTCTACAACAGATATACTTTTTTGTCACAATACAATTTTTATTTCGCCTAACCGAACAAAAAAAAAGAAGATCAATAATGGTCTAATTGCTTGAGACGGGCGATAAGAAACCAACCACTTTTGGTCTTACCAGCATAAACCAACCATTTACCCAACCAACCAACCAACCAACCAACCAATCTTTCTGCCTGCTTCAACCTCCAGTTTTAATATTGCACTTAAGTCTTAGGACCCGTCTGCGATAAAGCCTAGTTGCTAAAGTTGGACCTTAGAAACAAAGCAACCAATCATTAACAAACCAACCAGCCAACCAACCAGACACCAACCAAATAACCAACCAATCAACCAACTAACCAACAAATGAGCCCAAACTGACCAAACTACCAACGAAGACACCAACCAAAACAATCAACTAACTAAGCGATCAATTAACCAACCAACCATCCACCAAAACAACCAACCAACCAAATAATCACCCCCCTGTCTTGTTCCACCTCAAGTTCCATCGACGGCGCCCCAGATCAGGTACGTGACCACACCGTCTCCTACGGTCATCTCCCTGGCGTGGCAGCCTCCCCGCTTCACCAACAACCGCCTCATCAGCTACAAGATACAGCTCCGCCCCGTCGGGCCCGACGAGAAAAGCCAGGTCTCAACCACCATAAATGGTAAGCTCATTTCCACAATGCTTTGGAAAGAAATAGGTATAATTATTTGAAGAAATGCGCATTAAAATTGTAACGATATGTACAAGGTTAAATATTATTGTGTGTATGAGGGTAAGTAGAGATGGGAGACTCTAAGATTGGGTGTCAAGTTTGCTTTAATTCACCACGAACTAAACAACAAAACAAAGCAAGAGTGACAACAACAACAACAACAACAACAACAACAACAACAGCAACAACACCAACATCCTCATCATCACCAACAACATCAACATCATCATCATCATCATCATCATCAAACCAACAACAACAGCAGCAACAACAACAACAGCAGCAACAACAATAACAAAACACTAACAAAACGAGTTCGCTTTATTTGCTCTAGTAAGTACCTTTAAAGATCAACCATACAAAAATGGCTTCATTATTCGATAAAGATATGGAAAAATCATTTTGAATTAACATTTTTTCTATTTCTATTTCAAGTAAAAACACCATGCAAAGAACATTACAGTTGAACCTTTACATGATTTTGTTAATCTAGGTGTTTTGGAAAAAAAACCGCAAAAAACTCCAAGAACATACAACTTCATAAGAAATTAGTTTTTCTTTCTAGATTTTTGTATTCCGTGAGAAGTAATACAAAATATTCAATAACATTTTGTTTGAACAAATATATCTCAAGCCATATTTTCGGACATGGAATTCAAACTAGACAGCATGAGCAATCAAAATGACTATGACGAGATTCACCGAAAACTAACATGAACATTGTTGTAACTGCTTATTAGTACATTGTATGACTCAAAATAATAAGCGTTTATAAACGCTGATCACCAACCTCTTTTAATTATTCAATCGAACTATTCATAAGAATAAATTGAGCTTATTAAGAACGAAGCGCTGAGCAGAGTTCTTTAAGGTCAGAACCAAACAGACTCGAGCTAAATTCTGAGATTTGTTCACATCATAACCAAATAGAAAAAGAGCTTTCTTTCTGAGGACCTAAAGAAGGAAAAAACCCAGGCATCTCGAAGGGCGGAGCTTATCGGTTAAACCGTGGGAGTATTAGATCTGGATTCCCTTGGTGATAATGTGAAGAGCTTGATTTACAGAAATAATCCCTCATACTCCCCGAACGGATCATTTTGTCTACGTTCAGACGAACAGTGAACTTTTGAGAGAGTAAGATCGATAAAATGCGCTCCAAGTCAAAGTTTGACACCTTCATTATTTTACCAGAATCAGCACTACATACTACGCTACTATACTGAACGAAACTAGTTCTCATTCGGATCTTATCTGGCTGAGACTGAAGTGATATCTTTCCAAAACGTGAAGCTGATTTTGTTCAAGTTCTGTTTCTTTTTTGGTCTCATTCTGTGTCTCTCTTTTTGTCTCTTCTCTGCCTTTTTTCTGCCTGTCTGTCTGTCTGTCTGTCTGTCTGTCTGTCTGTCTGTCTGTCTGTCTGTCTGTCTGTCTGTCTGTCTGTCTGTCTGTCTGTCTGTCTGTCTGTCTGTCTGTCTCTGTCTCTCTCTCTCTCTTCTCTCTCTCTCTCTCTCTCTCCTCTCTCTCTCCATCTCGCTCTATATCACTCGTAACTGTCTGTAATCTATACACTACCGCATGTTAATCTCCAACACTCCTACGTGTTATGCATTTTTCTTTCTTTTGTTGTGATGTGATTATTTAAAAAAAAATTAGAGCTGTTGTAAAAAAGAATCAACTGCAAGTTGCTAAGAATGTTAAGAAGGCACTGGCATTTGAGAGTTAAAAGCACCAATATTAAAGTTTCATGAACATTAAGGTAAATCCCCGTTCCCTTGGGGATGGCCAGTTTACATGGGTGCTTTAATCACATGGCTATTTGGGGACTACTTAATTCTTAAACCGAAAAACAATATCTATGGCTATCGATAACATTGATGGCCCTTTATCCTTGCAAGATTCAACATACAAAATTGATAGAGAGATTGCCTTTCGAAGATTTGATTTTTTTTCACTTATAAAAATTTTGAACAAATTACACAATAGCTATTTTAGTTATGATTTCTGATCCAATATGGTGGGTCCATAATCAATAGTAATACATGTCTAAGTTATTAAAATTTTTCTTTTACATGTTCGTGGTCAAGATTTTATCCAAACTAATCAGCATTACTCACACTAACTCCCTGTCTCACTGAATTACACGTTAGAAACCTTGCGAGAGCGGACTCCATAGCGAAAACGAAGACAATGTAAGGGGGTCGGCATTAGCGTCCAAACATAGTTCTATCCTAGACTTACAGACTAGAAATTAGCATCATAAAACTCCATGCCTCTATGCCATAAGGGGTGTGATTGCGTCATTCATATGGGCTTGTGAATCACAAAGTCTCTATTATGATCTTGATCTCTTCATATCAGCTTGTGAATCACAAAGTCTCTATTATGATCTTGATCTCTTCATATCAGCTTGTGAATCACAAAGTCTCTATTATGATCTTGATCTCTTCATATCAGCTTGTGAATCACAAAGTCTCTATTATAATCTTGATCTCTTCAATCCACAGATATCCCTGCAAACGCTACGTCCTGGGTGGTGAGCAACCTCCAGTCAGCGCTCACCTACACCGTCTCCCTGTCAGCAATCAACCTGAACGGGGAGGGCCCCAGCAGTAGCCGGACCGTGAGCACCCCCAACCCAGGCAACGGTACGTTGACGGTTCGGTTCTTCTAAGACTCTTATTGTTAAGCTTTCTGCACGGCTACATATTTTATGTACCTTGTTACCCACCAAAGTGTTGGTCTCCAAATCGGGAGGCCCCCGTTTCGAAACCCACGATCGGTCAAAAAATTATTTGTACGATTTCGTGCCATAATGGTTTGGTCGGTGTCAGTACAATGCGGCAGGCTGAGACAGGAGTCATGATATCCCCGAACTGTCATTAGGTGCCAGCACGTAAAATTGCAAGATGGCAGTCTTGGGACCTGTCCAAAAATATAGCATATATATTGCTAACCTTGGACATTAATTAACATACACAAATTACTGTCCAAAAAAAAAAAGTACGATAAGAGGATAGTAAGTTTTTTTTTATTAACAACTCATACTGCCAAAAACAATAACAAACAACAACAACAAACAAAACAAACTACTCATGCAACGCTAAAAAGTAAAACAAACAAACAAACAAAACACGCACACACACAACAAACGAAGTAAATATTTTTAGGATCAGCCAACTCTTTTTCGCCTCTCACCTCAGGAGACAAAAATATTAGGGAGAATTAATTTGTTTAGCCCATTCAGAAACATGTATATGCATAATGTGTAAAACATTAAAATTTTTCCAAGAAAAAGGGGAAAAGAAGGAAATACGCTAAGGGAAGTCTCTAATTATTCGGTTTGTATTTTCTAGGTTGTAGCAAAATATCATTACATAGAATCGAACTTTTGCCTTTGTAAAGTAAAATTTTAGGTGTTTGACACCATTTGGTGCTGTTATTGTTAATTATATAACCGGTGCTCTAACCTTTTTTTATTATTATTATTTAAACTTATACTTGGATCTATGGTTTCGAAAATTCTTGAACTATATATTCTAGGACTACAGTGAGGCGCAAGCGACGTAGGAACAATTTTATTATTTACGAAAATAAATCATTTGGGCGAGTAAGTTTAGTTACTGTGCAATATAGTTTTGAATGTAACAAGCCATCTTAACAAATTTCTCACGAAGACTTGCACCGCCTTATCTAAACTGTGCCTCACAATACTAAGCCATCCATTGCTAGGTCAATGGAACTTTAATCACGACTACCGACTCGCATTTTCAAGTCTGTTTGGAAACGGTTGGTAGAAATAGAAATTGGAACATATGGCGAAGTGAAACAGCTCAGCAAAGGGTAAAGAGATGCCCTTCCTTCGCGGGAACGTCTCGTTGCTGCGCAAATCCCTAAGCGTTGCTTGGGCCGAAACTTGGGAAAATAAACACCACTTTTAAAGGTGAAAATAATTTGTTTTTGGTTTCCCCAGAAGTTTGTTGGAAATACTTGATGTATTTTGACAGCATCGCGCGGACTTTTTTGAGGGCTTTGACTTTCTTTCACGTTGACGCCATCCCCATTCTGTAGTGTGCTTTAATTTTTTTTTTTACCATGGATTTAAGCGGATTTTAAACTTGGAAAATGTATTTCCGTCTATGTTTTAAATGATGTTTACAAGGAAAGTGTTAAAAAAATACAAAGTTATACAATATTCAAGATATATTCATTCAGAAATAGCAGCACAGGAAATTAAAAAAAAAAAAGATATTTTCTTACAAAAGTGAAAATTCAATAAAATTAAAAAAAAAGTCATAATAATGAAAAGAATAAGAGCAAGTAAGCGGTTATAAATAATTACTAAAAAGCTAGATAGGCAACATCATTTAGCGCAAACAGCAATTACAACATAATAATTGGCACAAGTGAAACTCATGATGAGTTAAGCAATGGAAATTTGCCTTCGTGAGAGAATCATGAAAGCTTAGTTTTGGACCTTCACACGTATTTTTAAGCAACTGCTAATCAACAAGCGCACACTAACAAACAAGCCTGACCCGCCATTATTCAAACCCAGCTACAGTCATCACCAAATCAAGGTTGTACGTTTCGTACGGCTATTCTGACGAGTGTGTTTTGACGTGCCTGTCTTGTTATTATTAGCCTCCCCAATAGGTTTTAAAAAGGGAAAACGATTTCAGAAATAGAACGAAAACTATATGAAAGATAAAAACGAAAAAGAAAACAACGGACTCTCGCTCCCATGTCAGTGCGAGTATCCTAGTAACAGGAACGTCGTTTCCCTGAAACTTTCAGCACATGTCAAACCCCTTTTACAGACCTGCCAACCCAACCAGACATCAAAATGTAATATTTCGTGGAAAAATGTTAGGAAAGACGTACACATGAGTAGCTAAGTGAGTTTACTTGCAGATAAGATTTAGCCACTAAGTAGAAATTGATACAGAAAAGTTGTGAAAATAATGGCAACATTTTAGCTGGATCGGTAACTTAACATCTCTGGCAATATGTTTTTCATAGTTTAATAATTGACATTTTTCTCTAGCTGAGCAAGTATGAGCTACAACTAGACTCATTTTCTTAGACTGTGGCACCACCTAACATTGTCACACATCAGTCTTAAGGCTCGTCCACAATATATAATATACAATTCTGACGTTGGACGTTACGCAACAACAAAAAATCCCAACAATACAGATATAATTTATATAATAATAGTGCTTTTTAGTGTGAGATTGGCAGGCCTGCTTCCACGATGTAAAGCTTCCAGCCAAAGTGGCTGCACCGATGAGGGCACGAACCCGTGTTTTGACGTATATCTGATTCTCTAGCGTTCCATTTTTTCCTATGTTAACTTTGTGGTAGCGTCACACAACATTCAACCCGATGAGAAGAATACTACTGTAAGTGGATTGCTTAGTCTCTTTGTTCCATCAGATGACATGTAATAACAATAATGGGTAAACCTTACAAATTATTTTGCAAAACATTATCTGAATAATTATTGCTATGTTTACTTCCCTATCACCTCCTCCCTTTTCCCAGCTGCATTTTATCTCCTGCTTTTCCATCCCTCTTTGACTCACCCTCTCTGTCTCGTTCTTTGACTCAAGTCCTCTCTGCCTGTCTGTCTTTCGTTATGTCTGTTTTTCCATCTGCCTATCTCTGTCTCTGTTTCTGTCTCTCTGTCTCTGTCTTATTATCTCTCTCTGTCTCTGTCTCTGTCTCTGTCTCTCTCTCTCTCTCTCTCTCTCTCTCTCTCACTCTCACTCTTTCAATTATCATCATTTTATACAGCCATTTTAACATTACATCTGCCCCAAAATAAATGCTAAACAAAGAAAAAAAACACAGACGAAAAAAAACACCTCATTAAAAAGGAAAATTTAAAACAGCAAAACGCCTACACAAAGCCATTAGATTGAGAAATGTTCATTTAATTAAACAAATCAATGTTGTGGGGAAAGAAAGTTTCCTTATTTAACCGTGAAAAACAAAATGTAACGGTTTAACCTTGAATAAAACAGTAAAATACTAACAAACAAAAACAACAACAAACAAGAACAGCAAGAACAACAGGAAAGCCACCCCCCCCCCCTCCCCAACCACAAAACAAATTTGCAACATTTAAAAATAAAAATAATAATAATAATATACTAATTTATTGATGTAATAATAAATGCGGATTAAATGTTACAAAATACACGAAAAGCACTCAAGCAGGAACTGAGGCTGGGCTGACAGTAAAGGCCTGGGGGCGAGCAGGTGTCCTGGGGCAGTCAGCAAACTTCAGGCAAACTTTGGCTCTCAGGGTTGTAACTCTTCGTTTTGGTGGGGAAAGGAAAATGGGCTGCCATACTTCGTAACTCTTCCTTTTTGTGGGGAGAGGAAACGAAAGCGATTGCTCCCGAATTCAGGGCACAGACGACGAAATGAATTGCGTGAACAAGCCCCTTTGACTTTTAGGTCGGACTCTTTCCTCCCTTTATTCTTTGAATCATCTCTTCCCCTTCGTCTCTTTTTTGACCTGATTAGAATATGAAAGGATGGAGAAATTTGTTCACTGTTTTCAAGGTGCCATATGCGTGAAATTAAGATAAAGCATCGCATGGATTATTAGAGATGATGATCAACACTCCGCCGTTTGTCGAGAATAATTATCATATTAAATTAAAATATTTGCGCGTGTGTGTGGGTGAGGGACAAAACAACGAACGTCATATGACGTTGACATCTGCGTCTGCGCGAAAGAAATAACTGAGAGAAGGAGGAAACGTAAAAAGGAAAGATAAAGCGATAAAAGTATATTTTAAAGATGAATAGACAGATTTAAAGAAAGACATGTAAATAGATAGTTATGCCATTTAGATTAAAAAGATAGATAAATAGATCGGAAAAATATTTAATATTTGCGACGATATGCACCTCCCATTCTTTTAATATTCATTGTGCATGTGAAATTTTGTTTTTGGAGAAAACTAATGTTAAGAAGCATGATGATTGTTGTATTTTTTTCTTCTCTTCGTGTGTTGGTATAATCGCTGTTTACAAAAACTACTAGCGCCTATTATTGACTTTAATTTTGTTATCTTGTTTCCTTTTTAAACCTCTACAGCTCACTCTCTTTCCTCTCTTTCTTCCTATCATTTTTTCACTTCAAGAAAACAACACATCTCTATAGTACTCGTCTTTTCAATCCATCTCGTGCCCTCTTAACTCTTTTCATGTCAGGCTTTTTAGACTTTTTGACCCCAGTTCCGAACACTGTTTTACTAAATGTTTGTATATTCTGCAAGTGAAAGGTAAATCAAGTTAACCGCTAACGTGTAGGAGGGTCGAATAAGAAAAAGAAACTCAGAGAAGAAGAGAGAGAAAAAAATGTCAGTCAAAGGGATCGGTGGAGAATAGACTAGGGTAGAGAAAAGAAAATAGACTTAAGAGAAGAAATTGAGCGAATATAATAAGGATGAAAAAGAAGATGGAAAGAAAAAGAAGAAGAAGCGAAAGCATGAAGGAGAATGAGGAGCAAAGAATAAAATAATCAGGCGAAAGGAAAAGTGTGAAGGAACTAAGGAAGCACTGCCGGATTTAGAATGCAGAAGCCCTGGGCCCAGCTTAGATGAGGGCCCACCCTCACTCCCTTAGGATTGTTCTAGGACGCCTTTAAGCGTTCAAGGGAGGGGGGGGGGGTCGCTTCTGGCGGATGGCCTTTTTGTTGGGGGGCCCGGGCCCCACGGGCCTTGCAGAGGTAGGTGGCAAAAAAAAAAAAAAACCCTAGAAAATACGTTAAATGTTTAAACAAATCTGTAGGGAATGGAAGAGAAACAGAAAAGATGGAAAGTTGGCGAGATTGCTTTCAAACTCCTTTTCTAAGTGCGTGTTTATTGAAAGATGTCTCCATGTTTTCTATTTTAAAGAGCGCTATGTCCCTAAACGTAAAGATGTACCCATTTCCAAGGTTTAAAACTTTAAGTTCGAGAAACGGCAACAGATATAAACATGCTTTACATAAGATATGACAGGACTCACTAAACGACACATTGTTCGTTAATTATTCAATAATATTCTTACGTCAAATACTTTTTTAAAGATGAGGACAATTTTGAGATCGATAAAAACTGACATCAGTTAGGAATAAAATTAAATTTGTTACCTTAATAGTGGCACATTTGTAAGAGTAACAAAATAGATATAGTTGTTGAATACTATAGATAGATAGATAGATAGATAGACAGATAGATAGATAGATATATAGATAGATATATAGATAGATAGATAGATAGATAGACAGACAGATAGATAGATAGATAGATAGATAGATAGATAGATAGATAGATAGATAGATAGATAGATAGATAGATAGATAGATAGATAGATAGATAGATAGATAGATAGATAGATAGATAGATAGATGTAGATAGGAAAAGAGGTTGGAAAACCACAGAGCGCGTCTTTGTAAAGAAAGAGGAGAAAGTAGAAGGCACAAGGTTGACGCGATATGAATCATCTGACCACCTTGTGCTGAGGTCATTAGTCCAGTTTATCCCACAATAATGATGTGAACATGGTGATCCGGAAATGTTGCTGACATTAATAATCACGTATGAAATCCAAGGGAAGCCTTTGTCTGCAACCAGCTAAAAAATCTTTTAAAATTCTACACTCGGTATACAACAAGGGTTGCTATATAAAAAAACAACAATCTTGTAACGCATGTATGCAATATTGAGGTTTGTATTGTATACTATTAAACTACAATATGCATTATATGTTGAGAAATGAAACTTATAATCAAAGAGATTACATGAAAGGAAAATAATGATTGAAAGCTATTCATTTTAATAAGTTATTGTTACCGCCAATGTGTCATTCATCATTAAAATTCGAAATGAAGCGTATTTCTTTATCTTAATTAGAAAAGAATAGACAGCAACAAAAAACAAACCAAGCGAATAAACTCGAGTGGGAACACGGAAAGCGGCTATTGTTCACAGTGTTACGGTCAAAGGGTAGGACCTTACCGGAAGAGGTTCTGTAACAGTTCCTGTCACCTGTTCTCACTGTGCGCCTGGCCTGGGATTAGGAGTAGGGGAAGTAAAGGGGGGGGGTGAAGAGAGGGGAAACAAAGGAAAGAAGAGTTGGAGGGTGG
>RQTK01000360.1:368778-416285 GCA_003991915.1 Elysia chlorotica | reverse complement strand
GAGAGAGAGAGAGAGAGAGAGAGAGAGATAGATTAGAGAGATGGCGGGGGGTAGATAGAAAAAGAGGGAGATAGGGAGGGAGGGAGGGGAAACGGTGAGAACAGTTGACACAAAACGAAAATAGAAATAACTATTACGTTTTTAAATTTAAAAAATGTACGGCGAAAATGTTAACGCAATGCTTATTGCGTGTTGCCATGACCAATAATTCGAGCCAATCGATCTCACATCGAGCAAGCTTTACAGTTTAGAACATGCGCTCACAAGTAAAGTCCATTATACATGCAAGGATGAGAATGGTAAATAAAAAACCGGAACTAAGAACAAACATATTTATCATCATTTACCAAATGAAGAATAAATATTCTTGAAAAAATCGAGACGAAAATGCCTGCAGATTTTTTTTCTAAATCAAAGCCGGTTAAAATCAAGAAAACTTGAAATCCTCAAGTGATTTTAAAGGACCAATGAAACAACAAGGAAAATTAAAGACCAATATTCAATTTGGCATTTTCCCATTTGCTCGTATCAAGAGAGCTTGATTTTTAACCCCTAGTAAGCTTAAATGGTTAATTATATGGAGAATGAAGGAAAAAATCGAATTATTTAGTTTGGCTATATTTTTTTTCATTCCCTCATCGTCGAAAAATTCCTAGACTTACATACTGCAAAATAGTTATACTCAATAACTGGATATTATGTTCTATCACCCTTTACAGTGTCCACTCATGAAGCGCCCTATCTAATCGTAGGAGAGAGGAATAAAATAATACGCTGGAACATGCTGGATGTAATCAAGCACGCGATTAACGTGCACGCCAATCAAGACTCGGAAGCTCATTTCAGAGGTAAGAGATAACCAGAAGAGAGAGAAGCCTGTCTATCTGCTACACAATTCCTTCTTTTTTCTTCAAATTAAAAAACCTATTGTCTTAGATTCTGAAGCTCATTCCAGAGGTAATAGATAACCAATGGAAAGCTACCCGTCTAATGCTATAGGAATGTTTCTTTTTTCATGTGAATTTAAAACTCTATTCTCTTGCGCAATAGTGATGTATTCAGATGACCAAGAAGAAGAAAAGTCCTCAGATTCCATAGCGAATCAAACGACTATAATGATATTAACGTTATACTCTATACACCTTAGAATAATAACAACTGAGTGGTTCCGAGACGGAGTTTTATATTTTAGATAGTAATAAATGTCCAAAGAAATTAAATTTAATGATATCAAGTTTCGGAAGTCGAGAAGTCGCGTAGTTCCGTTGGTACGTCGTGTGAATTAAAGCCCGTGATAAGAAAAGTGTTTCCTTACAATGCAGACATATCGTGTGACGGTGATTGGAAGATGCCCTTAAATGTGACTTAAAAAGGAATGTTTTAAACAAGATAGGCTTTATTTAGAAAAAAATATAAATCATTGAATCGTTATCAATAAAACCCAGAGAACTGTAAATAAATGGTACGTCACATTGTCGAAAAGGACTTACACGGAGTAAGCTTATAATATTATTTTTATTTTTTCGTAAAAAGATCAAGGTAACTCATCTTGTATTTCTCAGCAGGATGCTATTTCATCTCAACAAAACGTGTATAGAGCCTTCACGTGTAGTCCTTTCCTAGCCTCGTCCTACGCATCACGGCTTAATCATTATTTTCAAGTATCCAGTCGCAAAGTGCGAACAGAATCTTACTCTATTTCTTTCCGAAAAAAATTAATATGCTTCAATTAAATACCGTTTTAGAAATCTAGCTGAAAAACCGATGTGCATTAAAAGAATTGGTTATGGCGATACCCACTCGTCCACTAATGTACGACTTGAAATAGAAATCTAGATTTCTTGAGATTAAATTTATAGTTGAGTCAATTACAGAGCTTGGAGAGGATTATTGGAAAGGCTGCCACTAGCAATTTATTGCAAATATCTTACAGCGTTTTTGGTTTCTAGATTTCCCAATTTAGAAAATCTATCTATACTTAAAAACAAACAAAGAAATAAACAAAACCCTACATTTTTGCTCACCTCTACAGGAATAACTCCAGCACCGATTTTTTTTAATGTGGGATGAATATAGCTATATTTTTTTGTCCAGTGCACTGGCACCTTTAGAATTCATAACTTTTTACACTATACCACTATTTTACTAAATGGTATTTTAGTTCAAAGAACGGAATCTCAATTAGTTAAGTGAAAATAAATAGAAACATAGCGTTAAATATAGAGATTTTGAAAATCAATCTACGTTTATTTTCGGAAAGATTTAGACTGATGATCGATATTTTGCGCTTTTCAATCATGAGCCAAAGTGCGTAGGAACAAATTTCGCGCACCGAAAAAAAACCGTGGTTTAATGTTCTAAAATGTATTGGTTTTTTTGCTGTTAAACAATGCTACACATACATTAAATAATTATTTTCATCTTTAATACCAACACTTTTAAACTTATCATGGTTATTCATTTAGATCCTTTTTCATCCCAATAATTGAAGGACAAGAACCATTTCTTATAGAATGTCCAATAGAGACTAGGATATGACTGACGAAACCATTCTCATTTCTCAAGATTTTCTGATCAAACTTCATCCTCATGCTCTTGATCTTGTAATTCATACTCTCCTCAATACGTTTAAACGTCTCACCTTCCTTTGCCACTGACTTTTTGTCTGTTACACCGCCAACTCTTACAACTATCCAGGGAAACAGGTGCTTTATAATCTATACGAAGGAACGATTCAAGGTATAGTAGTAGCTGTTGACAAGGAAGTCTTGCATTTTGATGTTGTTGTGAAATCTCAATGAGCTGAACGTATATTAAAAGATGGTTAATTAATCTCTGTATTTCCCAAACCCAACGCTATTTTTGTGGCCCCCACTAAGATTTTTGTTCCTTTTGTTCCTTTTGAGTTTGCCTAACTTTATTTTTATTTGAAGGTTTTGAAAACCCACTTCCCGTTCTCAATTTTATATTGCCATCATCCTTGAGTCTTAAACTTTTATAAAATATCGACTTGATGTCTTACTATGTACGTTATATTATTTCTCAAAATTATGCTCCTGTTAATGTTTTTATGTCATTATCTATAATTACCTTTTTCTTGGAAAGAACATAGGAGTATTTGTTTAATAGCAGTACAAGTTGCCGAGTGTGAATGTGAAAAAAGGACCCGACCCTTTCCTGATTTAAAATGACAGCTTCGTGTGATAGAAATTGATCTCCTCGAAAGCTTGATTTCTTTTGTGTTCGTGCTTGTAGGCCTTAACCCTGATATGATTCCTTTTATTTTTCTGCATATGTATTACTTTTATTTTGCCGTATAAACTAGACGATATTAAGAACAATTGAAAATCCAAAATTCATGGGATTCTCATACAATCAAGATAATACTTTGATGTATGTTTTTGCTTAAAAGTCGTTGTCTCACACATTATGTATGGCATTTTAACAAAGAGAAATTCGTAGTAATACTTTCTGTTTATCGTTTGTTTTATTTTTCGTTTTGATTTTTTTGTTTCTTTGACTTACCGTTCGTATTATTATTACAATGTTTTTGGCATCCTGAGAATGTTGATATATGTTAATAAGTGTAGAATGACTTTTAAGAAACATTATTATAACTGTTTTTTTGTAGCTTAATTAGTTTCCACATTGTTTTTGTTTTTATTGGTTTACTACAAGTGCATGGAACAAAATCGAAGACTGTCTCTATATTATCCATTTTAATGATAAATATCAACCTCTATTTTTTTCAGTCTTTAAAATATATATAATGTTGGTGATGTTTTTCGTTCTCCCATGAAACATTGTTTTTACCTCTGCTGTTATTATTTTATAACAATCTACACCTATCTTCTTTTTTCCAGTCTTTTTAGTCTCAACATTTCATGTATACAAACTATATGATACTCTTTATATTATGATGTCATTTTTCAAAATGTGCAATTCAAACTGACAAACAAAATAAACCGTTTGTTTTTATTGACGTTAAAAAGAACAAAATACCAATGAGTAAAATATGACCAATCTTTTCTCCATCCAAATATGATAAAGTCGTGGGAAATGAAAGCTAACGTTGGGTAATGTTAGTAAATTATAGGTTTGACAATAGTTAAGCAAAACCCTCTAGCTATGTGCCATAATTTTAAATGAATGGAGGAAAAAAAAAAACATTCTGTATCTATTGGTTTGTTTAACCCTTGTCAATAATAGTTACGTTATGAAAATAATAACAAATGACGTTACAAACGACCCAATTACAGATCTAAGTCTTCACATCCGGAGGAAACTTATTGTGGGCTCAACCACCAAGGGCAAGGTCGTTCGTGTCTCTCTTGACAGAGAAAGAAACAGCAATGACCTTTACCCCAGTCTGCGTGACCCCGGACCTCTTGCTGTTGATTGGTTGGCCGACCGTGTGTACGTTGCTAGCGGAAACAGGGTGAGCATCTACGTCAAATCCTTTATTGGGCAGACAGAGAATGAGGCCAATTTTGCGTGCAAAAAGCGTTTGAGTTTTTTGTTTTTTCCTGATTTGCAACCAACGTCAGCACTATGATTATAGGTTTTATTTTGGTTGGATCCCAAAACAAAATGAGAATTTAACGTTCGGCCTCATATAGACGATACGGGGATGCCATGACTTTTGCCACAGCTGGCCATATTACATTGACACAGACACAACCAGTAGGGGACGAAATGGGACAAAGGAGGCTTATTTTCTTTTTATAACTCCCCATATTTAAAGACGATTTATGGGATACCCTAATGCAACCAGAAAATTGTACTTATAAACTTACTCAACATAATAGAGAGGCAGTTTATGGAGTACCATTATGCAACAAGATGGTTATACTTATGTTTCTAACTCCACAGATCTACAGCTGCCCGCTAGATAAGGATCTCTGTGTCACTGTTGTTGACAGACTCCCAAAACCGGCAGCGGCGGTCAAAATTGACCCGATCAATGGGTAAGGTTGTTCGTATTTACTTAACGGGTGAAATGAATAAGAGGATATCAGAATTACGATTAGATTAGCTGAGATGAAAATCATGAAATAAAGTTATGCATTAACGACTTGCTCTCTCTCTCTCTCTCTCTCTCTCTCTCTCTCTCTCTCCCCCCCACTCTTCATGTTTTTGTAGTCCTATACAATATATGAGTGTCGTTTGTACAATCCGTCAAGCCAACTTATCCCCATCACCATCTCTCTTTCGCTCTCTCTCTCTCTCTTTATCTATCCATCTACCTATCTTTCTATCTATCTCTCTATCTAATTTTCTTTCTCTCTCCCTCTTTAACACAATCATAACTACTATAATTCTGTACTTATTTTCTCCCAGGTTCCTATTCTACGTCCTCACCGGACCCAACCTTGGCCTGCACCGCCTTGATTTGGGCCAGATTTCCCACCTGTGGTCCACCAGCCTCAGCCCATCAGAGGCGCACGCTCTCCGCATGAGAACTGCCCAGCCTGAACTCATCCTGCCCATGCCGGACCTCTACACGGTGACCATAGACTTCGGCAGTGTCCACCTTTTCGCGGTCAACAACGCCAACAAGGCGCTGGTGACCACCTTTCTGGACGGGACGAATAAGCGCGACATTGACGACCGTCTATCGGCAGGCACGGTCTCCGCCATGAAAGATGTCATCAGTATGGTTTACTTTAACAAGGTAAGTGTGTCATTAAAGATGTCATCAGTATATGCCATGAAATGTGTAATCAGTATGGTTTACTTCAGCAAGGTAACTGTGGCATGAAAGATGTCATTTTTATGGTTTACTTTAACAAGGTAAGTGTGCCATGTAAGATGTTTTCAGTATGGTTTACTTTAACAAGGTAGTGTGCCATGAAATATGTCATCAGTATGGTTTACTTTAACAAGGTAAGTGTGTCATTAAAGATGTCTACAGTATGTTTTACTTTAACAAGGTAAGTGTGTCATCAAAGATGTCTACAGTATGTTTTACTTTAACAAGGTATGATTGCCTCACTTTAACAGGTAAGTGTGCCATGAAATATGTCATCAGTATGGTTTTTTACTTTAACAAGGTAAATGTGACACGAAAAATGTCACCAGCATGGTTTACTTCAACAAGGTAAGTGTGTCATTAAAGATGTCATCAGTATGGTTTTTTTACTTTAACAAGGTAAGTGTGCCATGAAAGATGTCATCAGTATGGTTTACTTTAACAAGGTAAGTTTGCCATGAAAGATGTCATCAGTATAGTTTTCTTTAACAAGCTAAGTGTGTCATTAAAGATGTCATCAGTATGTTTTTTTACTTTAACAAGGTATGTTTGCCTCACTTTAACAAGGTAAGTGTGCTATGAAATATGTCATCAGTATGGTTTATTTTAATAAGGTAAGTGTGTCATCAAAGATGTCTACAGTATGGTTTTCTTTAACAAGCTAAATATTATGTGCCATGAATATGTCATCAGTATGGTTTACTTTAATAAGGTAAGTTTGCCATGAAATATGTCATTAGCATGGTTGTTTACGTTATCAAGGTAAGTCCGCCATGACAGATGTCATCAGTATGGTTGTTTATTTTATCAAGGTAAGTCCGCCATGACAGATGTCATCAGTATGGTTTACTTTAACAAGGTAAATGTGCCATGAAAATTGTCATCAGTATGGTTTTCTTTAACAAGGTAAGTGTGTCATTAAAGATGTCATCAGTATGTTTTTTTTTTTACTTTATTAAGATAAGTGTTCCATGAAAGATGTCATCAGTATGGTTTACTTTAACAAGGTAAATGTGCCATAAAAGATGTCATCCGTATGGTTGTTTACTCTATCAAGGTAAGTGTGCGATGAAATATGTCATCAGCATGGTTTACTTTAACAAGGTAAATGTGCCATGAAAGATTACATCAGTATAGTTTACTTCAACAAGGTTAGTGTACCCTGAAAGATGTCATTTTTATGGTTTATTTAAACAAGGTAATATTGTGCCATGAAAGATATATATATATTATTTTTATGGTTTACTTTAACAAGGTAAGTGTCTATGCTAGAGAGAGAGGTTTCATTGGGACGATTTTGCGTATGTGGGTCCGGACAATAAAGGTGATAGCTACCTTCTTTAATATTTGTAAAAAAACTATGTTCGGAGATTCTTCAACCGCCTTAAATTCATTAAAGAAATACAGTGAACATGCGTCACGCTAGCGATCCGTATTAATACCAATGAGAGATCTTTTTGTGAAACTTCTGATAGAACTCAGCGACATACTATTACATCCTCAATACCTTCATTGTTTGTTAGTACTGTTGCCAAAATAAATCTTTATCTTTATTTAATGTTTTTTTCTTTCGCACTGTGCATTATGTTATAAGCATCGAGGTTATTTTTTATATTTGGCGTCAATATTACACTGCCATCATAGCGAACTATAATTGTCTAAACATATGAATCTGTCCAATTGCAGTTAACTCCGTAATTAAATTCATGTTTGGACGCAATAAACGAACATGGCGAGCTGCTGTGAGCGGCTCAGCGGAGTTAGGGGATTAAAAGGTTTCTTTTGTTCCTTAAGTGTAATCTCCTCAGATTACAATGATCTTCGTAACCAGAATTATCAATAGGTTACTGAGAAAGCATGCTACTTCTTTATCGTTGTAATCATTTATTGTCTTCATTATCTCCGTCTTGGTATGAGATTACTATAATATATAATCGTATGATATATAATCTTATAATATTATAATCCCTTTATCCTGGTCTTTATTTATTGTAATTAGCCTTATCAGCACCACACAACTGACATATTCTTAAGCGTCTTTTTCATTACACTGCTCCCTATGGATCATTTAATCTATTAATTATGTTTGTTTACACGATTTGCATTGCTTTATCTATTTCATGATCAATATAATTACTTCTATCATAATTATATTTTTAATTTTTTTTTTATCGCATTTGTTGTCACCATCAGTCCATCAAATAATAATAATAATCACATCATCATCATCATCATCATCATCATCATCATCATCATCATCATCATCATCATCATCATCATCATCATCATCATCATCATCATCATCATCATCATCATCATCATCATCATAGCAATACCAATATTTTCATTACCAATATCAATATCCCATTTTGCGTATGCCTACAATTATGTAAAACAACACTTTCAATTAATCGAATGAAATTCTCCTTCTATAAATCTTTCTCCCCTAGACATTTATCTGGACCAACAAGGAGCGAGTCTACTTTGAGGAACGCAATGGCGACGCGTTCAGCCATAACAATCTCCTTTTCTTTGATCCGCCTTATTCGGGGATCAATGTCTACCACCAGACTGCCCAGCCTATCCCAGGTAGCCTTAACAATGAGAGGAAACCAAGATAATGGTTATATGCACCTCAAAGAGTTAGATATTTTTTGTGTAGTAGTGGTACAAGAAACAAACTCTATCAAATTTAAGCTGTGATGTATCACACTTTCGGCATTGTTGCAAAGTATTGGGTTGAGGGAATGTCTCCCGGTGAAAATGTTAATATGCAGTGATTTATAAACCCAATAGTGTAATTTGTTAAAAATGAGACTAAGGGTCAAGCGCAAGGTACATAGTTAGGTGAATCGGCAATTTAATTATATACACACCATGCCACTCTCACTGTATTCGATCGCAAGACAGATATGAATTAAAACAAACAAACAAACAAACACACCCGGCGACAATAACTTAAGTCTTACCTGCAATTTAAGGATAAAAATATCTTTTACATAAAGTCTTTTTATACTATGACTGGGGTCACTGGGCTGTGCATGATTACCTACATAAAACCATAACTATCACGCAATCTAGGTTTTTATTCGTAATTATTTTAATAGATATAATCTAGCAAAATATTGGTTTAGGCCTATAGCGATGTAAATAAAAAATATAAACATTTCTCACGAAGGTTAATTGGAAAAATCATGTTCGTGTGTTTCGTTTCTTCGTGTATACGCGTAGGTAGGCTTTATGTCGTTGGACTCCATCCTGAAATTTGCAAAGACTTTTAATAGATGATGTTAGCAAAAATTATTTCTTTCTGGTGTATGACTTAAAATCCTGATCCGATCTACCATGTCTAGATTGGACTGAAAACCATGGTGTGAAATTCCATAAAACTGCTCGGTGACCATTTTAAACTGCAGGAAACAGTGTGTCAGTGTTTAGCTCATCTAATTAATACAATTCTTTTTGTTATCCCCAGTTCCTCCTGCCGCCCCTGCCAACCTGCAGGCATTGTTTACAATGGATCGCGCTGTAATTCAATGGGACCTGCCACCCATCCTACAATACCAAGGTGAAAAAGAGGAATCATTTCATAAAATGAAATAAATCTCATCATCGATAATTAGTTGAATGTTGTTTTTTTCCCTTCTAATCTTTAATTATGTGATGGATCCATTAATCCATGGCTGGCTTAAACACCCACCATGTTTTTTTTCTTCTTGAATAATTATTATGAATATGATTATTTAGTTTTGTTATTGTCACACATTTCACCACCTTTCCCCTGTTACTAACATGAGCTGTTCTTTGTTTGCACTTATCTTTTTGTCTTGTCCCCCCTTTTCTCCAAACATTTATCTCTTTATCTCTCTATCTCTCTCCCCTCCATCCCCCTCTCTCTCTTTCTCTTGCTCTTTATCTCTCGCTATATTTCACGATCCCTCGGTTACGCAGTAATCGCATCTTTAAACTGTTGAATAAGGATTCAACATGATTCGAACAAGTTAATCAGTTGTTACCTTCATACATGATAATACATATATCTAAGTAAAATCAAGCTTGCTTTATGTAGTAGAACGCTGCGACCAACCCGCCTCAAAATAATGTTCATCTTACTCCAGGTGATGGAGCATGGTCCAACTGGACGTACGAGCTACAGTTCCAGAGAGAGGGCAATAGTAACGTCAGAAGCTTCAGCACTGACCAGCGCAACCTGAATGTGACGAGTCTGAGCCCGGATACCGTCTACACGGTGACCGTCAGAGCATCTTCCCAGGCAGGCCAAGGTCCCTGGTCCAAGCCTTTCGTGGGAAGAACGTTAAAAGCAGGTGAGACTCAGCTTCACTCCTGTCGCCGTATAGGATCCCCCAGGGGAACCTAGGAGACGTTAAACCTGGAGAGAGGGAGAGAATTCTCTCCCTCCCTCTATAGAGAATACTTCAATAAAAGGGAGGGTAGAATGCAAGCAGTCTACGCGAAAAGTTGTGTTTCGACCCCGCTCTGATTGTCTTGTCAAGTGCCCCAATCATTGAAGGAACATTCGAGCCATGGAAAATTTCACTATGCTTTGGTCTATCGTACCTTTTTTGCTAGAAGAGAAAAAAGTATATAAGCGAATGCACAAAACTGCTCGTTTTAAAAAAAGTTGAAAGAAAGGAGAGTCGATATTGCTTGTCAAAGCTTTAGAAAATGGCAAGAAAAGAGTGCATGAGAGAGAGAGAGAGAGAGAGAGAGAGAGAGAGAGAGAGAGAGAGAGAGAGAGAGAGAGAGAAAGAGAGAGAGAGAGAGAAATAGACAGAGTGAGAAATACGGGAAGAATGTTGTGCTAACAAAACTTGAGCAACGCTTTCTTAGTTTAAAAATATAGAAGAGAAAAAGATTGAATTCAATCAGATTCTGTAATCATGTCTACTCTTGTAACAGACGGCCTCAGCGTCCTCATGGGGCTTCACGGAGGAGAGATCGTCTTGAAAGACATCAGCGACGGTTCTCAAACTAAAATCGTTAGTTTCCTCACAGACGCTATAGGTAAGTCTTTCCTTTATGAATCATATTGTTTTTCCACGTATCAGTAGCGAAAAATAAATTCGAACAAATAAATGTATTTCTTTTCTCATCCCTCATCAAGTGACAAACAATATAATTATAATTAATATATTTCAATTTGATCGTTATTTTTATACTCAGAGTCAAGAAACGTAAAGCTAGCTTTTCTGGGGGGGGGGGGGGGGGGGGGGGGTTCTATAAACCTGAATGAAAAAAATCAAAGACGAATAAAGATCGAAAGGTTAGGTACACCATGCAATAACGAATCAACACCATTACAAAATATGTTATCTTGTAAAATCCAAATGTTTCAAAAATATTGGCTTGTATAAATGGTGTTTTAGACTAAACTTTATAAATTACGCATTGACAAACATTCGACGCACGGGGATAGTAATAAAAATGTTCAACCTACACAACATAGAGGATTTTTTTACAGGTGGTTGAATTTAGATATAAGGCGGCATAATAACTTATGGTGCCTTCGGGTAAAGAAATATTGGGTTTACATCCCTTGAAATCAACCACTCTCAGTAGCTGTTGTGTTTTCTTTGGCAGAATTTAAAAAAAAAGATTTATAATACGAGATCTATTTTTCATATTACGAACACCATATATCCCTTTAGTATTTTGGAATACTAACAGATCTATATTAATTACACATATTTACCATACCTCTTTCTCTTGCTTCTGGCTAATAACCAAAGAGTTATACATTTTGCTTTATGTACAATATTAGGGCTACTATTAATTTGGTTTGAAACATTTTCTTACTTATCAAATAGTCGACTATAAAGCATGGCTCTATAGAAACGGGTTTCTTTCTTTTTCATTGTCTGTCAGTCTGGCTGTCTGTCTGCCTGTCTGTCTGTCTGTCTGTCTGTCTGTCTGTCTGTCTGTCTGTCTGTCTGTCTGTCTGTCTGTCTATCCCTCTGTCTCTCTGTCTGCCTCTGTTTTTGCCTGTCTGCCTCTGTGCTTGCCTGTCTGTCTGTCTGTCTGTCTGTCTGTCTGTCNNNNTCTCTCTCTCTCTCTCTCTCTCTCTCTCTCTCTCTCTCCCCTCTCTCTCTACCTCTACCTCTTTCTGTATTCCTGCAGATATCGACTGGTACGAAGACATCGTGCTGTGGGTGACCAGCCAGGGCCTCCTGTCCTTCTACAACCGCACCACTGGCCAGAAGCGGCACCTGAGCTCGCCCACCGGCGATGTGTTCTGTCTGGCCTACGACTGGATTGGACGCAAGGTCTACTGGTCGGAGCCAGAGCAAGGCGCTGTAAGGATCTTTTATTTTTTCATTGTTTACATAGCTCTCTTTCTATCTCTCTCTCTCTCTCTCTCTCTCTCTCTCTCTCTCTCTCTCTAAATATATTTCCATGTTATAGCAATATATATAATAAACAGTTTCATTCTTATAAGAACGATTGCATATCACAAAAATACTTTCTTGAGAAAAGAGGGTAAACCTAGAGACAGAGAGAGAGAGAGAGAGAGAGAGAGAGAGAGAGAGTGTGTGAGAGAGAAGTGCAGAGAGAGATGGAGAGAGAAAGAAAGAGAGAGAGGTGCAAAGAGAGACAGAGAGGGAGAGAGACAGACAGACAGACAGAGACAGAGAGTGAGAAACACAGAGAGAGAACTCTATAGAGCAGTCCCCAAGTCTAGCACCCTATCACCCTGTCCTAGATACGTCGGGCTGACCTGACGGACATCAGCAGTGACTACGTGCGGCAGGTCGCCCTGGCCAGGGATCTGGCTGTGGACGCTGTGGGCGGACATCTGTACTGGGCCACGCCCTTCAAGGTAGAGGCCTCCCGCCTGCACGGGGACGAGCATGTGGACATCTTCTCGGTGCCATACTTCGTCGGGAGGCGGGTGATTAGTCTCACGCTGGACCTGGAGGCTAGCAAGGTTAGTGGTGCTTGTAACAAGACAGTGCCTGTGGACATTGAATTAGATCTGAAGGCTAGCAAGGTTAGTGGTGCTTGTAACAAGACAGTGCCTGTGGACATTGAATTAGATCTGAGGGCTAGCAAGGTTAGTGGTGCTTGTAACAAGACAGTGCCTGTGGACATCTGAATTCGTAGGTGGGAAAGGCATCACTCTGAAATTATATTTGGAGGCTAGCAAGATTAATTGTAAGGTTTTCACATGATCCTTGAAATCCGAGAATCCTGGAACAATTCTGGAATTTTGTTTTTGGTATTAGAAATCCTGGAATTTTACATTTTACCAAGAGGTGATTATAGTTGTGCTTAGAGTACGTTATGTTTCTAACAATTATATTTAACGTATGGTCCTTGTAAGCAGTTTTGCTGGTATATAAGATGATTGTACAAACAGATGGGTGGAAAAGATGCGGTTTTGAAAAATTATATGTCAAGATATTTAATACAATAGTTATTTGTTTTTACTGGACACTTTTCATCGTGTGTTTCAGCGCGTGTAAAGGTATACAAATGAGGTTTTTCAAAATTGCATGATTAAATGCTAGTGAAAATATAACAGTTTCTTTTCATCACTGTTCAAACAAGTTCCCTTTGCCATCAAACTTCGCCATAGTTTGATTATAAAGACATATTGCACTAGAAAGACAACCTTCCTTGTTCTATATGAACTATATATACCCCTATAGTAGCCACTTTATAAAGCTTTGTTTTTTACTGACATAATAGTTTTTGATATAACTTTCATTAACAGGTCCTGTGGTATGTTCGAGATTTTGAATCCCAAAGTGTTTACATGTCGGACCTGCTGTCAGTGCAAGGGTCTTCACGCTCGTGGGAAAAGCTCGGCGATTTCCATAGTGTTTCACAGTAAGTGGACAATACTTCAATAATTCTCCTCATACGTTTTTATTTAATAAGAATTTAATTTGTAAGCACAATCTCATTTGGTGTATATATAATGTACTAATATGGGTTTTGTAATTTTAATTTTTTTATCTTTAGTCTTCTATATGTGACCATTAAATCGTACTTTTGCATTTCTTCTTTACCTCAATAGTCTATCAATTTTGCATGTTTTAAAACAACTCCATGCCTTTTTAGTAACAGATTGGATTCTTATCTTGTTCCAGCTCCTCAGGCCTCAGTGCGTTTTCCCAGCGCTTGTTCTGGCTGACGGAGAGGAACCAGCTCGTTGTTGGAGATTCTTACTGCAACTACACGAGCTCTGTCAGCTTCTCTGCCAACCTGACCGCCTTTTCTGTAGTTCATCCCGACTTACATGCGTACCCAGGTTAGTAGAGATTGTTCTCTTGTAAGATGTGGAGTTATCATCATAAATATAGTTCCGTACCCGTTGGCGTTGGCGACCATGTCCCTCCACGTATAGACTTTCTGTGGTAATATATATATATCACGATCAGATAAACCTCTTTGTGTAGATATACAGAATCAAATAGGGATACAAGCGAACTTGCAAATATTAGCATATCGATTTTTACAACCTTAAGGTTTACTCATCTAACTCTTGCGAGACCATGTAACTTCAGTAGCATTGATATTCCTCAATAAGATCTTAATATCATGTATAGAAAATCTAAGCTTCATGAGACTTACATTGTCATTCCAGTTAAATGTTATGAAAATTGATGGAGTTTAAATAAAATCATGAAAAAACAGCGTATACTTCAACGTGATAAACGCCCCTAGAACACCACTCGTCTTAAGCGTAGTCCTTGAATCTTTGATTATTCTGCATCAACCAAGTAAGATGTATTTCTCTTTACTATTTCTATGGTCGTTAGTACAACGTAGTGCTGTTTTACAACTTGTCGTAAGCCTCCTATCGGTTGTTCTTTCAGACCCTATTGATTCAATACATAGTTTTAAAAAATCCGCGTGTCTGTTCATAATCATAACTATGAACTATTCCAGCTGGTCTTGACGCCAAAGACATCCAAGTGGTGCCCCACCCCATCAGGTCTGAGGATATCGTGGCTGTCGGGGAGTACTCCAGGTTCAACCTCACCTGGCCCAGCGCATCAGAGGTCACGCACGGGACGGTCTTCTACAAGGTCTCCATCATCGCTGGTTCCGAGAACCAATCAGTGGTGAGTGGGAACGACAAGTTCATCATCATCATCATCATCATCATCAACATCATCATCATCATCATCATCATCATCATCATCATCGTCATCATTATCATAATTATCACCATCGTCGTTTTCGTGATTATGATGAAGCTAACTATCATCATCGTCATTATCATCATCATCTTCTTCCACCTTCTATTCCTCCTCCTCCTCCTCATCATCATCATCATCACCATAGGCTTTCTCAGCCTGGCTCAGGGTATATGCCATCAACAAAAACTTTAATCATCCAGATATCTTCCTAAACATCTAGACCCACATTTTTACCATGATTGTCTCCTCTATGTACTCCCTCTGTCTCTGTCTCTCTCTCTTTCTCTCCATCTCTATTTCTCTCTTCATCTGTCTCTCTCCCTCCCATTTGTCTTCCTCTCTCCCCTATCTCTATCTCTTTCTTTTATTCTCTGCCCCCCTCCCTCCTGCACCCTTTCTCTCAATGTCTCTCTCCATCTCCCCCCCCCTCATTAATTCACCCTCCTCTTCCTCTCAGACCATCACTCAGCACTGGCGGGAGATTTCGGGACTGTCTCCATACACCCAGATGGTAGTGTCCATCCAGCCATACACTTACTGGGGCTTCGCTCTCGCCACCACCGTGTCTGTGCGGTCACCCATGTCCAGTGAGTACTGCTTTAACAGCGATACGAGATTGTTTGAGACTGCAAATGGAGAAATTTTAATTGTTTATAGTCTTATGTTTTCATAAATTGTTATTTTCTCTCTGATATCAATAATTGCCATTGTCTTTGTCTACAATAAGAGAGATACAACTATATATTATATTAAAACAGTTGTGTCACTTTACAACCTCTTATAGTTTTCATCACATTACTAAGAGAGAAAGAGGAAGAGAGAGAGCGAGTCAGTGAGAGAGCGAGAGAGAGAGAGAGAGAGAGAGAGAGAGAGAGAGAGAGAGAGAGAGAGGGCGAACATCTGGATCTGTTTTTCTTTACCAACACTGGATCAGATGCTTTTCCTCTCTAGTCTCCATTTTCACTTTATGACCCTTGACGTAAGATCTAACAAGCTATATACTCCCTTCCCCCTGCCCTTCTCTCAACTCGTCTCTTTGTTTTTCTTCACTAACACCGGATCATATGTTTTTCCTCTCTGGTTTCCAAAAACAATTCACTTGACGTAGCGTCTAACAAGCTATATAATCCCCCTGCCCTTCTCGCCCCTCGTCTCTTTCACACCCTGATAACCCCCCTTCTCGCCCTTCCAGCGCCGACGGCCCCGCTCTCCCCGGACGTGTACATCACCCAGCACAAGAACGCGTCCAGTGGACACCAGACCCTGGCCGCAGACTTCCACTGGATGACCCCGGCACACACCCGCGGGGTGATCAGCCACCACTACGTCAGCTACTGGCGCGGGGACGGCCCAGAGAACAGGGCCATCAAGAAGGTCGTCAGGATGAGAGGCACCGACAGGCGATTTCTGCTGACCAACTTGGCAAAGTCGGAGACGTACCACTTCAAGGTGAGAATAACTATTGGTTAGTTTCTTAACCTCTAGTTTTTGTAGCTATGTTATATTGCCTAAGCTTAGAGAGCTTGTCTCAAAATAGATATGCTTTGTACTCGCAGATTGTTTGTTTGTTGTTTAGCGTCTAACATCATTCTTTATAATTACTATATTGTAGACGAGTATCAAAAGCAATTCAGGCAATTTTACGTCCTGCCACAAAGATAGTGCGAAGATAGAAGGAGTCCTGCCTCAGTCGGTCACATTATATCTCCATCAAAGACAGACATCAAGTTGATCGTCAGGATGAGCTACATTGTGCAAAGTAAATTGCCTTTTCAGAAGTTTACAAAAAGAACACATACAATCGGGCATATGTCCAACTGCAGAAGAATTTGAGGTGTTTTTCTTTTCAAAACTCTGTCTAAATACAATTTTTTTTGTGTACAGGTTCAGGCATGTACTGACGCCGGGTGCGGGGATTACTCCGAAACCGTCCTAAGAAAAACCGATGGTAAGACTTACCCCGTCCTGTCAATTTTAAGAAAGTTCATTTTAGCTTTGTTATTTATCAATCAAATCAAAGACAGAAAATCGATTTTTCTTCACTTCTACTTTGATTGAGTTTTTAAAAGGCGCATGAAATTACTCCAAACCGGATTATATTTCTCTTTGGCAAACATCCATAACATTGTACCTTTTGGTCATTCCATCGTATTCTAGACAAGAACTCATTCCTTTCTAATTGTCCTTGTATACCACCTTCTTTCCTTACCCCCTATCCGACCCATCTCCAATACCCCTTCAGCGCATACTTAGATTTTAAAAGACAAAATTTATTTATGATAATCCTTCAAATGGGTCTTATCAACTGATGTAAAGTTATATTCTACAATTTTAACCAAACATTTTTATACACGATTTTTATGCTTTACTGATCAGAGAAATATATGTTGCTACTAGTGTACTGCATTAACTGTTAATAACTGCTAAAGACTTCACGGTCACAATATAACCGTTACTGTGCTGGCATGCCGTAAACACAAAGCCTAATTAACTCTAACTCCTATTGCTCCTACTCACCCCACGCCCTTGCAGCGTTGAACCCCCTGCTGCTACTAGTGTACTGCATTAACTGTTAATAACTGTTAAAGACACTATAACCGTTACTGTACTGGCATACTGTAAATACAAAGCCTAATAACTCCAACTCCTGTTTCTCCTACTCACCCCACGCCCTTGCAGCGTTGAACCCCATCCCGACCCTGCTCGTGGCGTCCTCGGACGGACTGTCCAGCCTGAAGCTGCTCAACACCATCAACTCGTCCAGCCTACTGGGCCGGGTGACGCCAGTGTCCACCACGTTCCTGGCGCAGGAAAATGACCGCCTCTTCTGGCTGGACCATGCCAACAAGCTCTGCGAGAACTCAGCGTCGCCATTTGAAGAGGTGCGTTTACCGATAAATACATGTAGATAAAAGGATTGAATAGGCATCAGTAGAACGTTCTTAGAGATAAGTAGACGGCAATGACGAGGGGTGAAATAATTGCGCCATCCTCTTGTCCTTTACACCTTTTTGTCCTCTCATTTCACGATAAGGGTTTTCTCTTTGCTTTTACCGATCCATCTTGCCAGATTGTCCCGTATATCTTTTCTCTGTCTGCCCCTCTCCCTTTCCCTTCGTGTTTTTGCAGTTGCAATAATGTGTTCTAAATTATGTCTCACAATGATCTCATACTTCTAGACCACATACTTTTCCCCATAAAATGTAGGACTAAAATAGCACTAACGAAGAACGTTGTAGATCGTTTCCAAGCTTCCTAAGGGTTTAATTATATAGCCTAAAAAATCCACTTTTTGCTACGACCTAAGCGAGGCTAATGATAAGTAGTTTATTGGTTTCTATGCTCTCTCAAGTCAAGAAATGACAATGTAGGTTCTAATGATTACTTTCTTGCAGCTGGCGGACCTAAATGCTTCTGGCGTAGACGTGACCATAGACTGGATCAGTCGAACTCTGTACACAGTGGAGTCCCTGAACAATGGGGCCAGCTTCATCAAACAGTATTACATTGACAGAGAGGTCCACCGCCAGCTCATCTCTACGCAGCTCATCTCCAGGCAGGCCATCATAGGCAGCATCGTTGCAGACCCGTACACTAGGTCAGTTCGCAATCTAGCTATTCGTGAAAAATCCTTAATTGCCAAAGAAAATTGTTGCAAAAACTATAGAAAAGCGTTCCTTTTAAATAGTTATCCTTTTGATATTGAATTAAGGCATAATGCATTGGATCATAAAATTGATGATGACCAGATCAAATCAAACTAGGATCTCTAAGGCAGTAACTGAGACAGTTACTTATTACCTCCGTTCAAAACCCTTCTTGCTAAGCACCACATCCATCTTAACACCCACCTTGTTGCTCTGTTACTCCCTACCAGTTCATTGCTGTGGACAGAGGAGACGGAGTCCGGAAACGGTAAAGGTTGCATCATGGCAGCAGACATGCGCACTGGTCTTCCGCGACCAGTGTTGGGCGCATGCAAGACGCAGGCAGGGGGAAGCAACTCTCGCTCTCGACGGACTTCCTGTTCCTGTCCGGACACTCTGGATGTGGCTCCGGTTCTAGCCATGAACTACAAACCACGTGACGGAACCACCGAGCTCTTCTTTGTCGACAAGAGTTCGAATGCCATCTACTCAACCGACCTAGATGGGTGCAATTGCTATGTTGCATTTCAACCAAATTCCGGCGAAGATTTGGGTAGGAAATGGTGAAAATAAGTCGTATCTTAGGTTAAGATAAAATGCGTAGGAGTTGTAAATCGACATGTAGTCTATAATGAAATTAGTCTTATCTGTGGTAAAAATACACTTTAATGCTTAAGCAATATATAATTTGGCATGTTTAAAACACCTACCATGTATACTTGTTTTTTAAGTTGAGTTCTTGTTTCTTATGACAAATAATAAAAATGGACTCATATTAAGAATTAATTGCCTCTTCTGTTGTGTGCTTTTTGTCCGCCGAGTTTTATTCTTTGAAAAAGTCAGTACTTCTAGATTGAAATAAATTTTTTTTATAATATTATCTCAGTAAACAAAGCATTCAATCAAGCTGCTCTAATTCTACAGGCTTCCCGCCCGACCTGTTGGCAGTAGACCACATGCGCCTGAGCTGGTACACCAAAGACCAGGGCCGTCTGTTCAGCGTTCTTAAGGAGCGTCAGACTGACAGGCGGCTCCTCGCCCAAGATATCGCTGATGTCACGGACATCATTGGCTTCGGCTCGCACCTGCAACCGCTGCCTGGTAAGTCGTTAAATTTTGTTTAAAATTTGTTTTGATGCAGCCAATCCAATGCAACGTCAAGCTGCAAGCCAGGGTCTTGATCGACAAATACTAAATTGAAGTTATACTAATCTTGCTTTTTAATGTATAAATTTAGGAAAAACATGGGTAAAACATCTCCATGGTAACAATTATGATTTCCTGCTTTACATTTTGTAAGAAATGTGTAGTGTAATACTTACAACAATAAAATATAACAAACAGTAATAAAATAGCTTTGGTCATTGTTTAGGTCTATATCACCTCAATAGTAAGTCAACATTGGTGTATTTTTCTGTTAACTGAAGGATAAATTTGCATTCTGAAAATCTATATAGCACATTTTAATCATTGCCCTACTATGTCCGGAAACCAGACCCCCAGTGCTTGCAGCCGGGATCTTACAACTCCACGGTGAGGAAGATCGTTGTGGAAGCCACGTCCATCCAGCTGCTGCTGTCTGAGCCGATCAGGTCAGAGGCGTGTATGGACATCAGCCACCCCAAGGACAAGTTCACCGTCTACTATCGCCAGGCCGTGGTCTCCAAGCCGGGCGCCTCGCCCGAGGATTGCCAGAGCGACCGCTCTCAGTGTGAAAGCGAAGTAAGTATCTCTCTCTAGCTACATCTATCAATCTCCTCTCTCTCTCTCTCTCTCTCTCTCTCTCTCTCTCTCTCTCTCTTATAAATATATATCCCCCCTTCCTCCCTTCAACCCCTCAATCCCGACTCTTGTTTTTTCTAGGACAAAGTTATTTTTATTACTCCTCTTACTCTTCAACACAGACCCACTAGATTGCGTTTTATCCAAGAGTTTGTTCCCCCCTTCTCCCCTATATGACCAACCGTCTCATCCCCTCCCCTCTCTCTCTCCTACAGAAGACATATTCCTCCGAGGTGGAGCTGACGAACCTAGAGCCCTTCACGATGTACCTGATCCAGGTAGCTGTGAGCAACTACTACACCAAGGACTCGGAGGTGCTCAGCAAGCCCATGCTCATAACCACCAAGGCCTGGGGTGAGTTCACACTGACAGTGCTTGGTGGACTGGACTCTCTATTTTTTTATTATTGGTGATAGAATTTTTGTTAATATCACTTTAAAATGTTGGCAAAAAGTAGCTACAGATTTGTTCGGCCCTTAGTTTAAATCTGCCTTGCACCAAACGTGGTGAATGTTAGCATCTATTTCATTCAGGTTCTTTGAGATAACCAGAGCATTATTCGGAAACTGCTCTGATTGTATCGACCGAGACGGGTTTTTCTGAACGGCACCTTTTCCTATACCACCTGAGATTCTCTGCCTTTAGTTAACATTTTCCCCTTAACCCTTCCAACGGCAGCCCCCTCGCCTGCTAGAGAGGTGACGCTGACTCCCATAACGCCGGACAAGCTGGAGGTGAAGTGGCAACACCCGACCAGGTTCAACGGTCCACCCGATGACGTCGACTACATAATCAAGTTGTCAACCATGACTTCCGAGGGTCAAGTCCACACGGAGAAAACTCGCAAAGCCACTCTGCCCACTGAGGGAAACTACCTCAGCGACACCTTCATGGGTCTGACGCCTAACCAAGAATACACTGTTAAGGTAAATTCCTTATTGATATAAAAAAAATATAGAGACCATTTTGCATGCCTCCGTTTCTATGGTTTTTGTTTTCTAACAACGGATCAAGGACCCCGTAAACAATGTCTGGAAAATTCGATTCTTTCTTGATTTTCCTATTTCTTTGAGTTGTATAGTATATTGTTATACACCATACACCATACTGTCAGATATGATTTCCGCACGCACATTCAGGTAAATTTTGAAGTTTTTTCAAAGAGTAAAAGTAAATGATTCTGAGGTAAAAAAGTATTAAGTTTGATCCTTGGTAATAGTGTTAGGGTGAAAAGTAACAACAGTAAGATGTTATTCATTTCAATAAGTGAAAATACATTTTTTGAAAGTACTTGTATTTTAACGATGGCAGATAATGACTTGATCACAATTGAGGGCTTGGTTTACACCTTTTACAATACAGCGAGACTTTGGGTGCATAGCACGTTATGTGACATTGAGTCAAATAGCACTAAAGACTGAAAAACGAGTTAAAACGTTCAGTTTAGTAATGCTCGTACCAGATCTCCGATGACAATCAAGTAAAGATTCGACCAGTGCCGGCGTATTTTTGTTTCACATTAATGCGAAATAGTTTTAAGGGATTTACGAGTTTGAAGCTTCCAAATCTTCTTCATGACATGTGTTTCTAGTAGTTATTTACCAGTTTACGGGGGAAAAACTGGCACAAGTGATAGATCTTTAGTCTCTCAAACAGAGGGTCATCGGTTCCAAACCCATAATTGGGCAGACAAAATTTACTTAGGCTTCGATTTATTTATCGAATTTCGTCCCTCACTGGTTGTGTGGAGGTCAGTGTAATGTGGCCGGCCGAGACAAGAGTCTTTATGTGTCTGCACAGTCTCTGTTTGACAACACGGACAATAACTCCTGATGTTAGTCCTGCGACACAATTATACAAGTCCACGGTATAGCCAAGATACTGACGTTGTGCGTCAGAGAAACCAAAGAACCAAACTAAACAATTTACACGCATCTCCCTCCCTGGCAGATCGAGACGTGCAGAGAAAACCGCACACTGTGCAGCCAGTCCAATACGGCCAGCCGCAAGACGTACATGACTCCAAGCAACTTTAGCGTCCTGGCGGTCTCCCCGAACTCCGTCACGCTCAACTGGAGGTCTCCGCCCGATGGCATGATGATACGGCACCATATTGATTACGTGGAGGTACGTAGTAACATGTCTGTCTTCCTGCCTATCTGTCTTCTGCCCCTCTGTTTATTTATCTATATATCAACCCGCCCATTTATCCATTCACCCATTCACCCATTCACCCGCCTGTCTATCTGACCACTTATCTATCTATCACATATCTCACAATTATATCTCTTCATATCTCTCTTTATGATAATCAGCAGTAAAGATGCTGCAATGAGATTCCACTGCCTTTAACTCCAATTAAAATACGTTAAGAAACTAGGATCACCTGCATAGTACACTGTCTCCGAGTACGTAATATTTTACTTATTTACATGCAACACTGCTACGAAGAAATTTGCTCTTTATTTTCAGATTAAACCTGGCCCTTTAGAATGGCAAAAGTATAAATTTCTCAGCAATACTGAAAGCGACCATCTCTACCGCGAGGAGGTGACCGATCTTTCACCAAATACACAGTACGCATTCAGGATCTCTTGTCTATACGACTTCCGACCCTACAGCATGGGGAAATATTTTTGGCCTTCTGGTGACTCGTTGTTCACTCAAAAGACTTCAGGTAAGTTTGGCAGCATAATTTATTATAAGGGCGTTAAGGATTATTTTAATGACACTTTAGTTTGAAATTATTTTGCATGACGCTCTGCGTAACTTGAATCTGCATCTCCCCACACCTGTTTGGGGCTAACTGGCTCAAATGTTTGAGCGTTGGTCTACAGGTCGGGAAGTCCGCGGTTTAATCCTACTATCGATCAAAGATGAATTTGTCCGATTTTATCACCTACTGGTTGGGTCAGTGTAAGTAAGTATAATGTGACCAGCTGAGACATGAGTCATGGTATCACCGCACTGTCTTGTGTGTGGCGCACATAAAATTGTCAGATGTCAGTCTTGGGGCCATTCCAAGATATGAACTAGATAGTGCTGACGTCAGACGTTACTCAACAAAATCAACTGAAACTTCATTTAGTATATTTGGAAATCATGAGCTCTAAACAAGCAAAAGAGTGAGTAATGCGAACGGAGTGAAGTTTCTAGGGTTCCAAGCACCCCCTTTAGTCTTAAAAAAAGAGAATCACAAAGCATGCAAACGAGAAAATAAATATTAACAACAAAAAACAAACACTATGACGTCCCTGCTTGTTGAGCAAATTGCAGGTCCTCCATCAAAGTTGAATGACTTTTTTTAAAATCACAATCCCTATATGCCAATACAGTGAACGATTTTTATCATTTTTTTATCTGTAAATCAAAACTTCCTATTTAAGTAAAAAAAAAAAAATACTAGTTCTACACCAGTATGATCAGTATTCGATGTTACCCCGTCAGTATTTAAGCGAGGTCAACCCTGCCTCCTTTTCTCCTTTTAAACTAATACAGTAAACACTACCATTTATCTGGAAATCAAAACTTCAAACCATTCAAGTTTAAAGTACGACTTAGTTAAAAGTACTATATAATTATATTTACGTCTGTATAACAATGCTGTATTTTACCCGGTCAGTATTTAAGCGAGGTCAACCCTGCCTCCTTTTCTCCTTTTAAACTAATACAGTAAACACTACCATTTATCTGGAAATCAAAACTTCCTACCATTAAAGTTAAAAGTACGATATATATATCTACGCCTCTATAACAATGTTGTATTTTCCCCGGCAGTATTCAAGCCAGGCAAACCCCTGCCTCCCTCCCTGACCTTCCTGAAGTCTGGTGGACACGAAGTAACCTGGGCTGAGCCAGAGAGCAACGGATCACCGATCACCCGTTACACATTGGAATACAGGTACAGGCAAACTTCTATTTACAATGGGAAATTATTTGTAGCTGAGGTTAGGCTGGAGTCGTGGACGTCAAAGCCAAGCAAAGCACTTAATTATAATGAAGAAGCAGTGGTCCTTAATGCTATAACTGAAACGTAGTTATTTTGTTAATGGTTTTTAGTTTGGTAGACGCTCTTATAATTTGAGATGTGTACAGTTATTTGTATGGCTTATATTAAACATGATGGTCGAGTAAAACGAATGCGTCTTACAAAAATATTTGAGTAAAAACGAGACAACAAAGCTATTTTTGTTTAAAAAACAAAGCAACTTTTTTGTTTAGTTTAAAAACAAAACAGGAAAACTCTATGACTTTGGAAAAATTCGTTTGACGGCATTAGGCTCTGACATTAGTGTGATATCAGGAGCAATATAGAAAATTTGTGCAAATTCGTTACAGGATGTTACAGGATGTTAACGTGTACTTCTTTCTATGATCATCGCAGGAACGTGAAGAAGACCGTGTGGAGAGAGGCTTACAACGGCTCTATCGAGCGATGGCTGGTGGACGCGTCC
This sequence comes from Elysia chlorotica, assembly GCA_003991915.1. Classification (NCBI taxonomy): domain Eukaryota; kingdom Metazoa; phylum Mollusca; class Gastropoda; family Plakobranchidae; genus Elysia; species Elysia chlorotica. The sequence goes on along the minus strand of RQTK01000360.1, from coordinate 391,480 downwards.
CGCTTCACCGAGGGCGAGTCCTACATCTTCCGGGTGGCGGCACTCAACGCCCAGGGCCAGGGTCCGTTCAGCGGCAACAGTTCCGTGATGCGGGCAGCCCACGGTGAGGGAGGCAGAGAGAGAGAGAGAGAGATAGAGACTGAGAGAGAAAGAGATAGAGACTGAGAGAGAAAGAGATAGAGACTGAGAGAGAAAGAGATAGAGACTGAGAAAGAAAGAGATAAAGATAGAGAAACAAAGAGATAGGGATAGACAGAGAAAGAGATCGAGACAGAGAGAAAGAGACAGAGGTTGAGAGAGAAAAGATAAAGATAGAGAGAAAGAGATAGAAACTGAGAGAGAAAGAGATAGAGACTGAGAGTGAAAGAGATAAAGACTGAGGAGGAAAGAGATAGAGACTGAGAGAGAAAGAGATAGAGACTGGGAGAGAAAGAGACAAGATACGATTCGATAAGATATGACTATTTTGCTTTTAAAGGAACATTAATTTGGTATCAGCAAAACAAAACAGTGTGGACGGTAATAACAAGAGTAATAACAAATATCAAGTATTTATTTGTTTGTTTGTTACTTAGCGTCAACGTCAGCTCTACAAATGCTATGTTTTCGACAGGCCCCAAGACTAACATGTGGCACTTTAACGTCTTTCACATTACATAATAAGATTATGTCATCACAACACTGTTATTTACACGTCTTTCTTCTTTTTCAACAGTTGCTCAGAGCAATTCGCATCGAGAGATTGTGATCGCGTGTGCAGTGGCTGTGGTCATCTTCTCAATCATCATCGTAATCGTAGCTCTAATCCTTGGTGAGTATTAAACTTTGTGTTTGTCTGTTAATTTGCAATGCATATGTAAGCCACAGTCGATTTTAGCATAAATGGAATGAGTTCATAGCTGATAAGTATACAGATTTGCACCCCAGAGGCATGGGTTTTATCTATCCGTGCACTTCCAAGTTAAGAATATAATGACAAATATTTGCATGCAGTTATTTAATAAATAAATTTCATGAAATTAAACACTTCAACCTTTACGTGGTTGTCAGGTGCAGACGGAGTTCACAAAAAAGATATTTTTACCTTAACAGACATAATTGTAGTTGTGGTCGTGATCTTCATACGGTCAGATCGTTTTCAGTGCTTCCAAAGATTGTTTTTTTCCTTCATTCATTATTAAAATCTATCCTAAAAATGAAACTCTTGAGGTGTAACATTCGCCTTACCTGCCTATTTCATGAGAAAATATATGTTACTCTGAGCCTGGTATACGTCGCCCTTTCTCTCACTATCATCTTAATTCTATTCGTTCACTGGCTCATTCCACAGTTACCCGCAAGCGGCGAGAGAAGTCGAAACCCCCGACGGTCTTTATCCGAGGCCCAGACACAGAGCTGGCCACTCTACGGGAATTACCTCCCCACACCACCATAGAGCAAAACAACACGCTTTACGCAATAAGGTAAATTGGTGAATCTCCATCCCCAGAACAAAAACAACAACACGCTTTACGCAATAAGGTAAATTGGTGCCTTTCCATCCCCACACCACCATAGAGTAAAAACAACACGCTTTACGCAATAAGGTAAATTGGTGAATCTCCATCCCCAGAACACCATAGAGCAAAACAACACGCTTTACGCAATAAGGTAAATTGGTGCCTTTCCTTCCCCACACCACTATAGAGCAAAACAACACGCTTTACGCAATAAGGTAAATTGGTGACTCTCCCTCCCCACACCACCATAGAGCAAAACAACACGCTTTACGCAATAAGGTAAATTGGTGACTCTCTCTCCCCACACCACCATAGAGCAAAACAACACGCTATACGCAATAAGGTAAAATCATAGACGAATTTAACACGTTTTACACAATAAGGTTAATATGTTACCCTCCCTCACTACATCACTATAGAACAAAACAACACACTTTAAGCAATACGGTAAACCCATGAATCAAAAGAACACTCTTTATGCTATAAGGTAAATCCATAGTGAAAAACAACACCCTTTATGCAATAAGGTAAATAGGTGACTCTACCTCCCCACAGCATCATAGAGCAAAATAACACTTTTTTACGCAAAGACATAAAATGTGTTTATTATGAGTAAGTATACTTTTATAATACTCACAAAATCTTAAAATAATAAATATTGTTTTAGCTTCTTTTTTTTTAGCGATAAGTAATATAAGTTTTATTATCATACACTCACTATTAACTCAAAGTTCTGCTTTTATCTGACCCTTGATGTAACAGTAAGGTCCTTTCTATGCAATGTTAGGCCTACTTGTGTTTAAACTCCACAGCATCCAGTGTACAGACGAGGAGATCGCCAAACTGCCGCACTTCAGTCGGAGCCAGCTGGTTCTCACCATGTTCCTGGGCGGTGGTGCTTGGTGGTGCTGTTTGCTTTTTTCTCGGAGACAGCTCTGGGGAGACCAGATGTGCTGTCAAGGTGAGAGTTACTGTTGTCTCGACGTGGCTACATTGGCTTACTCTTTGGGGAGTTGTGATCAGTTCTTTTTTTTTTTCTTTAATGGATATACCAAAAATATTTATTTATCGCAAGGGGCAGGGGGTCGAACGATGCTATAAGAGTAGTTCTGGAGATTCATAAGTACCCTTTTTTCTAGAGCACAATTGTACTTACTACTCTAGATATACCTGTGTGACTAAGAAAATTCTAAGTCCAATCCATGTTGAGTGCAAAAATATTTTTGCTGATCTTAGGTATTTAGAAAAAGGGGGTAAATCTACAAAAAGGAAAAAAAAACAGATGCAAGCGAGCACATTATAAACTTTAACCCTATGATATTTAGTGAGTTAATAAATTATCCAAACCAACCTTTTACATTGTAGTTTGACTAACCACACAACACTGTTTATTTTCTTAAAGTGAATCGTTTGTCTGACTTTCCTCAAACTTACCAAAGTCATAAGTTAATTATTGACCAACATAATTAAATATAACGGATGCTACTTTTATAATATAACGTCCACGATAAATTATGTAAATTATAGCCTTGTTGCTGAGATCGGGTGTTAGGAAACAAAACCTTTTACCTTTTAATCAATATTCTTATAACTATATTCCAGACGTTGAGGAAAAGCGCGTCCGAGAACGAGAAGGAGGAGTTCCTGAAGGAGGCTCTGCTGATGAAGAACTTCCAGCATGAGCACATCCTGGGTCTGCTGGGGGTCTGCCTGGACAACGACCCGCAGTTCATCATCATGGAACTCATGGAGGGAGGGGACCTGCTCTCCTTCTTGCGCAGCTGTCGGGCAACCTCGGTGAGTAAACCATGGGAGACTCCGTTTGTTGTAACTTAATGTGAACTATCTCAATTACCCATTTTCATAAGCCATCTTCTCTATTTGTCCTCCAGATCATCCAGAAAAAAAATTAAAAAAATTTAATGAAGTAACACAGGCGTCTAAAGCATTACCTTTAAACATCAGGGTTAATTTTAAAAGTAAATTAAGTAAGGCGCCCAAAACATTAGTTTTTAAACCTTGTGTTGTTTTTAAATAAAAAAAAGTTTAGTTTTAGGTGCTTGAATTAAACAATGGCAACCCCTCGAAACTTAGACATGCATTCTAAACTTAATTTTAAAAGGTCGTCTCCATTTGTAAATTAACTTCTAGATGAGGGTCAATGCTTTTATCCGAAACAAAGCAAAAAGCAACGTAATAATCCAAAGAACCCCCACCCCCGCCCTGCTGTTTTTGAAATCCCCCCAGACCCAGAGTGCCCAGCTCCTACTGCCCGACCTGGTCAAAGTGTGCGTGCATGTCGCCAGGGGATGCAAGTATCTGGAGGACATGCACTTTGTACACAGGTAAACTTAGACAAGTATTCAAAATGAGTAATTGTCTTCTATATTTTTTATCAATTCACTAAAACAGTTCTTTCAGGCATAAACTAATATGTTTTTAAGGTAATTTTAGCAACGTTTATAAAACCCAATAATTGGGTTTTTTCATTGGAAGGTCAGTAAACCATTAATTTCAGTGAAGGCATGAGTCAATGATGTTCTTTAAGTAAAATTAGCAAACTGAATGATGTTTTTTTTTATCAAGTCAGTAAAATAATACTATCAGTCAAGACATAAGTAAATGATGTTCCATGTGAAGTATATAAAACAAAATAGTTGTTTATTTTTTAATTATCAAGTCATTGAAATATCACTTTCAGTATGGGTCAATGATACTCTCACATTAAGAGTAATGCTCATATGTAAGGCAATGAAGGAATCCAAATAAGGATTGTTTTATATTTGCTAAAAATAGTCATCGAGTCAATTCTGGATATCTTTGTAACAAATCATGGTTAGTAAGTAAGAAATGTTATACTATTCTCTTTATTTGATGCGAAATATAAAAAAATACAAACATAACTTATTTCAATTATCAGGGATTTGGCTGCCAGAAATTGCTTAGTATCGACAAAAAATCCCAAAACAATGACGGTCAAAATTGGGGATTTTGGCCTGGCGCGTGATATATACAAGAACGACTACTACCGTAAAGAGGGAGAAGGGTTACTTCCCGTGCGGTGGATGTCTCCAGAGTCTTTAGTGGATGGGTTCTTCACAACCCAATCTGACATATGGTAAGTGATAAAAGCATATTTATGAAGAGAAATGTAAATTATCAGAAGAATGTTCACCATGAGAACCACCATATGGATTGTAAAGTTAGATACTTTTATGGTTACGATGATTTTTCTGGGATGAATGAAATTTATGATGTGATAATTATGATAACTATGGCTATGATTTTAGCAACGATGAACCAGGAAAAAGTAAAAAGCAAATTCCAAAAATTGATTCTACTTACCTACTTTTAGCACACGGCTCTGTAAAGTTTCTGTTTTTACTTATTCTCAGGGCTTTTGGCATCTTGATGTGGGAGGTGGTCACACTTGGCCAAAAACCTTATCCTGCCAGAAACAACATTGAAGTGCTTCATTTCGTCAGAGACCAAGGCAAACCAGAGAGGCCAGACAACTGTGCTGATGACATGTAAGCATCAGATTAACCTCAAGAAACTATGATTGTCTAGAACATAAAGAGCACATTTTACCCATAATATACTCTGTCTCAGTCTCTCTCTCTCTCTCTCTCTCTCTCTCTCTCTCTCTCTCTCTCTCTCTCTCTCTCTCTCTCTCTCTCTCTCTCTCTCTCTCTCTCTCTCTCTCTCTCTCTTGGTTCTGATTATGTTCCAACTCCTTAATCACACACTCTCCATCCATCCATCCCTCATTTTTCACCCGTAAGGTACGTGCTGATGAAGCAGTGCTGGAGCTTCAACGCCGACGACCGGCCCAGCTTTGGGTCCCTGCTGGAAAGTCTTGAACAGTTCCAGGACAAATGTGCCGAGATGACTGACCTGGAGATAGCTCAGTTCTCGCCCACCGCCATTGATGGTGAGAGCCGATTCCAACTTTTTATTTTTATTATGTGTAAAGCAATAACACACACAATGTCATTTCTTTTTTTTTTTTTACGAAAATCACCACTTTCCTACTTTTAATTGTTTTTTAAATCGTAATTTGGAGATGGTCTTGTTTTTCTTGAACATTGAGTTCATTTTCTTCGCTCTCTTCTAATCAACGAATGAATACTTTTTTTGCTCGTTCTGACGAGATGCTAAATTTAGGACAGGTGTTGCTAAACCAGGTCAAAATTGTAAGACAAATTTAAATACAACACTACTTGTTCCACACAGCGCAAACATTTCCCTAAATGAACCATAGGAATTTTTTAGAAGTACATTTTACCCACGGATGCTAAAACTTCATGGCAACTGCACAATTTCTAAAAAAGTTTAATTTATATGCTTGAAAAAAACTGTTCATAAAATGTCGCTGCAAACATTGTCTTTAGACATATTATCGCAATTATAGAACTAGAAGGGAATTATTTGTGCCATTTCTAAAATTATATTCTCATTACCATTTCTACGAAATCATCACATATCATCCAATCCTTTCTCCATTGTTGCATTCAATTTAATACAATATTATTATGTTTCATTACGACTAAGAAAGGACGCCGAATATTGTTAATGATAGATTTTAGGTTGCTCTAAAACACTATTTTATCTAGTCTACCCAAATTCCTTCCCCACCCACTTGAATTAATAGCTAAACGAAGGCCCCAAAACCACTGCACCAGTCTAAGAAATTCACCATTCATTGCCCACTTGATATTTACCGATTCCCTATCATCAACCGTTGTGTGTCCTTGCTTTTTACCACCTGATTATTTTTGCCTATTGCGGTTTAATTTTGGCTTACTTGCTGCCGTTGTTAGATCAAAATGTGACATTTAAAAATCATTATATTACCCATCCTTCTTTTTTTGCCAATTTTTTTTTAGTAATACTTCATTTGTTGTGAGCAGTGATCCCCAGCCCTTATTTTTTTTTACTTTTGTTATTTTTGTTTCTTTAAGAGCTTACTAGTCTTCTCATTTCATTTGACTACCTGAAGTAATCTTTTTTCACAATAGAATGCCTATGGATTTTGAACTCAAAATTTTAGTTCATAGTGCACTATCTGAGCAAAATTAATTTAAATATTTTTCTTTCCGTGACTCAACACGTGAACCTTAAGCTTTTTTGCTGCTTTGTCTTCGTTATTTGAATCGATATCAATTTTTTTTTGTAAAGCATTGGTGTCCCTTGTGAAGTCACTCCTAATTTTGTTTTCATTTTGTACCTCCGGCTTCCCCTGTGTGTCGTTATATCGAGTACCTCGCACATGCGAATAAAAAATTAAAATTTTTTAATAGCCGTTGCCTTGTTTTGGATCAAAATTTTGCATAACAATTTTCTCCTTTGGTTATCATCGTTATTGCACTCATTCTACATTGTCATTTTTAATTTGTTTGAAATCCCGGTCTTGGTTTCTTTTTTGTTATTTTCATAAAAATATGCATCCTGCTTGGATCTTGTTGCATGTTGCATGCTTACATTTTGTTTTGTTTTCTTTACACCCTTCGTTGATCCACAGCCACCGCATGTCAAAACCCTTCACCTCACCATCACCATCGCAATAGACATAGACCCTTACCCCTAGTCCCGCCCTCGTTCCCGTTACTCGACCCTCCCCCCAATACCCCGGGCCTCCAGCACCTGTACTACTCCCACCCCTGGGATGTGGCCACCCCCTACTCCAAGCCCTGGGACCCCGCGCTTTTCTCCCCATACCTGATGTCCCCCTCCCCCAGCGCCGCTACCAGAAACCTGGAGGAGCACGCAAACCCCAACAGCCGCCGCTCCGCTACCAACATCTTTGTCTTCGACACCCCAGACTCGCCCATCGACTCGGCGTCTCTCTACCAAATCCCACAAATCTCTTGCTCTCTAGCGGACCTAAACAGTCCAAGACACCACGACTACTGCCAACCAACAGGCTTGTTTACAGATGACACAACTACTGCACCCCCATTCCTATCCCCCTATGCTTTAGGCTCTCGCTGTGCGGACGACATCTGCACTAGAAGTCCTCGACATGTGAAAGGTATTGGGAAAGAAAGCAACATTTTGCGAAAGCCCAAACGCCAGGGACATAGAAAGAAACCTCGCAAATCAAAAGGTACTAAAGACGCAGGGAGTACAGATGACCTTTCACGGTCAACCTGTTTAGCAGAAACAGCTCGGGATCTTTCAGAGAAGGTGCCTTATGTGCCTATGCATGCCTCGAGTAAATCACCAGGACAAGATGAAAATTCAAATAATGTTGACTGTAGAACGCATAACTTGAGTCATCTACCATACACCTCAAGTAGTCAAACCGCTCCCTCGATAGTTACGACGGAGATTCCAACCCATATGGCTAATGCAGATGACAGGTCCAAGTACAATCTAGCAGTGCTAAATGCATCTAAACCAAAGGTAAGCAGCACCGCTGTGGAAAATAGCACCGCCTTTCCCTCCAGAGCATCTCCTGATGAAGGCATCTGGAGCCCGAGCATGGGCGCGTCAAGAAAAATTCAACCCGAGAACAAGGCCTCGACCTCGAGACTATCTCGCAGCCCATCAGGAAGATTTTGTAAGAAGGTTTCCAGCACAAAATCAGACAACGAACAACGGCTCTCTGAAAACAATTTGATTTTAACAGATTTACATTTAAACAAGTCCTCTGGGGTGCCGAAAGTAAATCACACTCTGAGTTCTAGCGGAAAGCAAGCGGTGGCTGTGTTGCTGCGTGGCTCTAGGTTTCAATACGACGGTGCCCCATCCCTAAGTCCATCCCCACCCTCCTCTCCCTGTGTTAGTGAATCCAAGCTCGCGCTTAACGAAGCAGGTGTAGGGGCAACCTCTGGGTCCGGGGTCTCTCAGGCCACATGCATGCTAGGAGGTAGTCAGGCTAGAACTAGGCATCGGCACCGGCGTCCTGGCGCCCTGGCAGGCCACACTAACATTGCATTCATTGATGAGGCAGCGAACCGCGACGCCGTCCACTCGATGAGCGAGGAGGATCAGGAGGAAGAGGAGGGAGAGGAAGAAGAGGAGGAAGAAGAGGAGGAGGTGGACGAGGAGGAAGCTCTAGCCCAGGGTCTGTTCACCCCAAGCAAACGCACAACAACAGGTGAACACCTACAGGGTGAACTTGTAGTAACTCAGGCCGTCAGCTACAGAGATCGAGACATTAATTCACAAAATAATAACAAACCAATATACATTACTAGACACTGCCTAAGAAAATAAAGTGTAAGTTAGTCATTGTAACTCATGAAAAGATTTAATATTCATAGCACCTGTTCAAAAGATCATGTAGTTACTTCATCTTTAAAAAAAAAATCTTTAAAAAAATTCATCAAAATATTTGTAGAAAAATGTATTCAGGCCGAAATAGTGTCTTTTTCTTATTTCTTAATTTCACAATTATACGTTTAACAATGTTTCTAAAGATTTTAAAATGATAATTGTCTTAAATTGACCCGCTTAAATGCGCGCTTTAAAAGATAAGACAGTTTTTAACAAATTATCTTCTTATCCATGTGATAATTTATGATAAGCTCCTGTCTCAGTCTCTGTGGCTACGGTCAATTCATTGTGCGTGGTGCTAATAAAACATCAGTAGCAGTGCATGCTAGCTCTAGACATGAAACAGTTCTAACATACTATATCATTATTAACAGTATATTAATTTTGTCTCTATTTAATTCTAAAGCTGTGTTTGTTAATAACAAACAGAACAGTAGCATTAGAGTGGTCTTCATGTGTTTCCTGTCATCGGTGTTAGATTAGAAGATATAATATTAATCAAGAAGAAAAGTAAATGAAGGTCTGGAGAAATGAGTATCACTTTGTAGAACCTGCGAAAAGAAATATAAAATTTCAAATATCTCCTTTACTTTTCTCACAAAAGCGTCATTTTATGCCTACTTTTTGGGATTTCTTTTTTTTATTTTCACTTCTTTTGTTAACAAGACAAATTTCTTCACCACTTTCCTTGGCTTAAACTGCACAATATATTGTATCATATAGCTGCATATCAATATATTTAAGATTTTCTTGTTCGTATTTCAAGTAATCAGCAGAAAAAATAAAAACACTGTGTGTACTTACGGAGTTTTTGTAACTTTCAGTCCCGCATCTAGTCACTTTTAGCCAGTTTTGTTTTAAATAAACAAAAAATATTTTTAATAATGATGGCTTCTCATTATATAGCTTAGATTTTAAGAGAGAAAAGGTCCACAAAATTGCATGCCAGTGTTGTGTTTCTTAGCGTGTTTTTTGGCCAGGCTGATGTTAATCACGAGTATAAAAATGCTTGTATTTCTTTGGTACAAAAATAATTGTTAAAATAAAATTGGTTATTATACCCGGAGTCACAGTTAATTTGTGAGTGTTGGATGGTTTTTCTTTTAATGTTCATCAGGTAAATGAAGATCTATTTCTTACCATGAGAGAAGAGATAAGAACAGAGTATATAAAAATAGTTTAAAAGAGGCTTAGTTACTGAAGTTGCTGCGTTGTTGTTTTCTGTGCATACCCCATCAATCTATGGGTCCCAACAAAGACACACAGTTAAACTAACATGATTAACATTGATGTTTCCCCAAAGACTTTAATAACTTTGGTTTTCCTTAGCATTGCCCACATTCCTTGAAACGATAATGAAATCTAAACGTTAGAGTTAAGGCTGTGAAGAAAAAGTTCAGAAAAATGTGCAATTTTTTACCAAAATCTTTTTGCTCTATTTAAAATGCCTAAGCGCTTATTTTTCTCTCTTTAAGTTTACATTAATTCGAATTTGTAATAAAGATGGAAGGGTTATCAAAATAAGGTTGTTTTTTTTTTTATAGAACCCCAACGGAGATGGAAATGGCTTTTGAGTTTACAAAAAAGAAGGGATATTGCTATATAAATCACGGCTAAATGAACTATGAACAAGTCTGGTGGAATACTTGACCAAAAAACACTTTACATTATGAATCTCATTTAACGAAAATATTTAAAAAAAAATTTTGAACAGAATTATTGTGATCTCTTTCATTTTCTAATACTACTGTGTGATAGTATTACATTTATCAGAGTACAGCTGTTGTGTTAACATTCATATTGCTTTTTTGTAGTGGCTCTTATGTTTTCGAAACTAAATTGAAAGAATTATCAAAATCTTAAATGTATTAAAGGCAACGTAAATTTAGAAGTTAAACAGCAATGCATTTCTCCTTGTAAGACTTATATTTCTCTCTGGCGATATACATAAATATTAATGTATATTGTTGGCACATTCTTGCAATTGATGTGACTATTATTTATTTTTGAAAATGCTTGATTGCAATCTGTCTCTTTTTCAAATCAATTCTTTTATTGCAAAACCTGTCTATGGGAATGCCATACGCTTTCACTTATTACTTGCTTGCATGTCTGTTCTTGCATAGTTATATACAATAAACATAAAAGACAACCTAAGAAGTGATAATAGGCTACAGTTCATGGATACAGAAACTTAAAGCTGGATAACATCTTCAGCGTTATGTACAAGTAAATATCAAAACGCGAGATAACAGGGGTGTCACTGTCCGTTTTAGAATAAAATATAAACAATCAGTCTACAATTTATAATGACTGTAGTAAGGATAACTTGAATTCTATTATTTCTTAATTTGATTGTTATCATTATTTTGCTTCGTGGGTTGTCTTTCCGATTGCTTAGCATGACCGTCAATGAAAGATTTGGCTACAAGTCCAATGTTTATGCTAATGCTTTTCCAAAAAACCTATACTATAGAAAGTGAAAAAAATTCGCAAGTGGTAGCAAGAGACATATCTCGGTTTCGCTGGTGTAGCCACATTTTCCGCCATGAACGTTTATATTCATGTTTAATGTTGATTGCATATGAGCATGCTTCTTTGAACATTAATCATTTGTTGTGCAAAACTTGTATTTTTGCTGTACAAAGATGTGTATTTCTGCTATGTACCTGTGGAAGTATCAATTGACACGATAATTTTTATTACAGGGGGTGGATCAGTTCGACTGACGCAGTCGGCTCGCCAAAAGAGACTGAACGACTTGTTAGGTACCACTGATGCTCCTGAAAAGGTAAACAACTACTTTTAAAAGAAACAGTGATGTTTTTCAATTTTACTTGCTTTACTTACATTAGTGATACTAACAGTAGCAGTAGCAACAGCAGGTGGAGGAGGAGATTTGTATAATTGTAAAAATAAAGCCATCTGTTGAATATTGATTGAAAAACAATAAGGCTGTGATGCCTTATGATAAATAGCTTGATTCTTTAACCTAGGGCAAAGTTACTGTTTTTATATCTATCGTGTAGTTAAGTTTTATTATAATCGATATTTAAAATCATGGAAATTGGTTGTATTGGTAACTCGTATACACTTTGTCTTTTCATGTCTTCTATAAATTATATCATTTATAGCTAACATAAACTGCTTATACGTTTCTCTAGGTATTTTTTTTACTTTCCTTAGATTTGTTTAAGAAGATTGCTCAATGAAATCTAAGAAATACTTTTTATACCTTAAAATAAATTACTACTTTGACTATATATTTATTAAGTGCAATATTATTTTTCCCATCTGCAGACTAGAAATAGATGCACATCTGCTTTTAATTGACAAAACTCTTTAATCAGTCAGTCACACGTTAATGTATTTGACATTTTCAGGAAGTATTAAGGTCTTGATATGCACGGCTGTATTCCGTACAAAGAGAGACAATTTAACTAAAACATCTCCCTGTCACACCGTGATAATAATGGCGTTGTCTAATCATCTCTATTATAATTATTTCAGTTGGTGGTGGATCTGACAAAGATAGGCAAAAAGCGACATTTATCATTAGAGGACTCTAAAAACGGCGGCCAGTACTATCTGTCGGGGGCCCGGGGGCCGGGGGGCAGTGCAGGGGCCGCGAGTGATGACCGCAGTCGGAGCAGCAGCCGATCAGACTTCCCTGCCGCTGGGGACTATGACCAAAACGGTTACCTGGAGCCGCGCGGAGCCAAGGGTGGCGGCCGGTACCTGGAGCTGAAGAACTACGCGCCGGAGCTGAAGCAATTGAAGGACCCATACGGGAATCCCCTGGTCTCGCCCTCCGGCTCAGCCTTCACACCCGTACATGTGACCAAGCGGGGCTACCACCCGTCACAGCCCAGCTACACTCTTGTCTCGCCGGACGAAGACCATGCTGACAGCGCTAGCCGGCAAGGGAGGTATGACTGTGGAAGTGATGTTTGCGGGGTTGAGGATCCAACGTACTTTTCCCAGAATCAGCAGCTGCAGCGACTTCAGGAGGAGGAGGAAGGACTTTATGAAAGAAGCAGGGGGCTCCAAAATGGGCACGCTGTGGATTCCTCGCTCTACGAGAGGACAAGGTATTCTGCAAGGGATTCTCGGGACAGGCAGCCCGGCGACGAGAGCCTTTACTTCCGCGGTTCTCCAGCGTACCACTCGCACAGTCAGCAACAACAGGCGGCCATCCTTGCAGCCGCTGCCAACCCCGCAACCAGGAAATTCTCCGACCAAGATTTGTATTCCAGCACCGCCCCCTACCGGCAGCGCCATCCATCGTCTACGTCCAGCACGACCACCAACGACCATCGGTACGCATCCGTGGAGTGTAATAACAATGTACAGTCGAACGGTAACGTCAACAATATGAATATGAACAATAACAGATTGTGTTACTCGAGAGAGGCGAGCAGCAGTCGCGGCAGCAGCAGTGAGTCCGGTAGCGGGAACGGCGGCCCCAGAAACGGCTCCAGCGGGAGTTACCACAACTACTCCCGGCCCGCAGACCCGCGCGCTGCGGCGGTGACCATTAACGGACTTTACGGCGCTGGCCAATCCACTTCCTTTGTGTCAGCTCCAACCATTTCTCCGGGAAAATCCGCGGCGGCGCGTGTAGAAGGCTGGGCGCAGCGCGATCTGGACGATGTTTTTGTTGACAGCACTGAGGGTCTCCCGACCTGTCCCCCCGCCGCCGATTACAGATTATATCGTGGTCAAAGTCAAGGTCACCAAAGCTCTGGATCACGGGGTCAGGTTCACCCGGAGTCCACGCCGTTCACAATGATAGGTTTTGAAGGAAACCAGGTTAGCCTTGTGTAGTACACAAATGGACATGTTCATGGCTAAAAATTGTGTTGAAAGGACAACATAGAACAGCTAAATGGAAAACAGTTTGTTGCTCTACAAGCGACTGTTTTCTCACAGTCAACTAAATCGTAATTACACTTATAAACTAGTACATCTCTTGGAACATGTGTTGACGAGTAATTCCATTGCTTGAGCAACACAATCTTGTACAGATCACCTAATGGACTTTGTATAGGCGGAACATTAGAAACCTCGTACTTAAAACTGTAGTGTATGGGCACCTGGCGGGAGCTATCATGGTGACTTACCAGAACACGACAAACCTTCAGCCCGTGACAGTATCCTATACTCACACTGACTTAATGGAGAGATAGAAGATTCGGCAACTCGAAACAGCGGTGGGGATTTTCGTGTGTATTCAAAGCGTTATTTAAATAATAACTATCTGACGAAATATTTGATCCGAGTGATTCCTGAGTCATCAAAGCTCTCAGGGAGATCTGTTGTTACCATGGCACTACCCATGTGCCAATGTGTTCAAAGTAAAACGTATTAATTTATTTATTTCTGCCAAGCTCGTTTTTCTTGAAAAGAAGAAAAAAATGTGTTTCCTTTTTTAAATCTTGTACAGCCGTTTTTAAGAGCTTCCTTGTGTAAGGAACTGATCATATTTTAACTCGTGTATGCTTTTTAAGCCTTGCTCAAAGACGCTCAACTTGGAGCCATTGACCTGTTTTATGTTGCAATAGGGCATCACTAATATTTCTTTTTTTTATTTGTTTTACGTATTTTTTTTGCTTCATCCAACACCTTAGTATCCCTGTCCTTGAACATGCCAAAAGATTGCACACATGGGAAGAATAAAAAAGAGGGGAGAACTCTCAAGATATAACAATCAAGTTTAAAGAATGGATAAAGTAATGTCAAAGGGTGTATTAAGCTTTCACTACTTTTCCGTCAACTTTGTAGATTTTCACAAATAATTCAAAAGTAAATTAATCATACAAGTTTAAAAAAGGGGGTGAATTATGTTGAAACCCTTGTAACCGTGTTTTCCTAAGTCATCAAATAAGCTTGTACAAAAAAAATCTCCTCACCTAGAATATCTTGAAGTCGTAAGGAAATTATCGAAACACCCAAAATAAATTACTTAAATTGTAGTATTTTCAGCATAGAGGACGTTGTGTTAGAACTTGTAAGACAGTAATACCTAATGTTCCTGATTCTCCCTTCTGAGTAATAACCAGTAGGCATCCGTTGACCAAGGTTGATCGTGGACAAATACTATTTGTCTACTCGAGCGACACAGTTTCATGTGGTGGTAGAGGCCAATATGGGAGTGACAAGCTATGACAAGCTATGACAGGCTATGACAAGCTATGACAGGCTGTTTCGCAAAGGCCACATAATCAAATGTGAGTTGTCAATGGTCTGCTTGGATTGTTCGCTCTTCTCTGCGCGCTCGTCTTGTCGCCGCTTCCCCAAACAGCTTATCTCCCCCTGATTTAAAATATCTGTGTAGAGTACTCCTTCATCCTGATTGGTCATCTGCAAGTCCTTCCCAGGATTCTGTACCGGTATCTAGGGTTCTCGTGTCTCTGTTGCAGATAATTTAATATTTATTTGAAGTGCAGACGAGGACAGCCAGATCTTCCCCTCCCAGTTGCAGTAACAAGATCGAATAATTAATATGTTTATTGAATCGCCAAATTGTTAGGTAAGATTAAATAAATTACAATTTTTTGTTTGTTTTGACCTCGAATAAACTATAACATCTAGCTTGAGTATTATACATTTGTTGTTGTTTTTTTTAAAGTCTAGTCGATTACCTTATTAAAAAAATATTTGATTAAATAATTAATTACAGCAGGTTCTTGCTTTTTAAAGATTTTTAACTCTGAACTTTTACCCACACCCGCATTTAAAAGTTGATATTTATGGACGAGCATTTAATATATATCCTTTATTACTTTGTTCTTTTTATGTGTTTGGTGTGTCTTTGAAACAGTTTACCTGTATGTTTAGAGCTATTGTGCCCCGACGTATTATTGAGTACCATTTTTCTATTAATGTATCTGTAAAATAACTGTTTTATTTATACAATGATGGAAGAAGAAGAATGGTAGATCATTCGGATAGTTTTATTCGTCGAGTATTTATGTGGTTAGCTTTCCTGCAGCCATTAATGCCGCACAATCCATACCTCCTTAGTTTGTCTCTTATCATCATTATCTTCATATTATCCCTCCAATAAAAAGAGGGGGGGGGGGAGTCAACAAAAAACTAAATCAAAATAATTTAATACTATCGAACTTGCGATAATTGCCTGTTAACGTTTTACTTTGTTTACCTTCATTTAAACCGTATCGCTGTCCAAAACATTAAATTGATAAACTGGTCAATCAGGTGGCGTATGCTAAGGTTCTTTCAAAAATAATGCATGGTATTCACCCCTTTAAAATAACAATTATGTTAGTTTTACTTACCCCTCGAAGATAGAAAATAGAAATAGAATTTTAATGTTCTTTATGTCTTGTGCTTCTTTTTTTAAACTCTTAACACCGAGAAATGACACAGTTACATGTAGGAAACGTTATAGACTTCCCCTCGTTTGGTTATAAAAATGTTTGCGTGTGTCTTGAGTTTCAAATTTTAATTATTCCGATCATAACTGATCTTTAAAAGTTTGCTCAAAATACTCGTAAAATGTCAATTTCTTGAAGGGGAGATATGAGTTACAGGGCAGTTTTGCTAATATAAACCATAACAGGGTTTACAAAAGGCTTCTTTTAAATAAAAATTTATGCCTGATTTTCTTTGTTGTAATTGATGCATTTAAAGTGAGTTGAAACAAAAATCAAAATAATTTATGTGCAATATAAAGTGGCACTGTTCACCATCGTTGCGTCACGAGATATGATTTCTTTAACCATGCATGGTGCAATACTGGATACTGTTAGTCCGTAGGCTATATAATTATGGGTCGCAGAAACAACGATGTGTTGAGCTTTGGATTTCTCTTAGGATATGCAAATAAGAAGATTAACGACGAGCTGTACGGCTTTATTTTGGGGATTTGAGCATTCGCTTAGGTTGAAAAAATCCAAGCAAAAGGGAAAGCAAGCTGTCTTACTTGGCGTCTATTAATTTATCTCTTAAAGGAAATGATATAATATGGCTTGTAGAACATTTCTGCAAATGATTCACTCTTATGTTACTTTCTTTAAAAATGTTATTCATATGAGAAGTTTTTGAAAGCGTTTTTTGTGTCCTTAGTCGTTTACCGAAATTGTTAAGTATTAATAATCATGCTTGTATATAAACTTTGTGAGCATAATGACTTTTGTGATGCCTTGCTTTTTTCCATTACCAATGCTTGTCTTAAAATGATGTTAAAATGTAAATTTGTACAGAAAAAATCGATAATCACGTTCATTTCTAACATAATATTAGTACATACTATATTAAACATTGTAAAATTTAAATAACTCGCAAAGGGGATGTGGAAAGAGTTGAAACCAATAGTCTTTGTTTATCATCTCTAGTTTATTTGGAAACCTTTGTAGATCTGGAGAGAAAAAGAAGAGACTAACAAGGCGATAGACTGTCATAGAGAAATTCTGATCTACAATTTAGTACGATGTATTTAGTAGGTCATCTTAGCCGGTTCCTTTTTAGCGTCAACTCCTAGAAAATAGAAAATTACCATTAAAACTTACATAGGAGCTGAACATCAATCATAAACAACAATCCTTTCTAATTGTGTATAATTTTCACTACCACAAACTTTCCTAGCTCTACTGACACGTCCAGAATTCTAAATGAAGAATAATTCAAATCATTGTCATAAGATTTAGTTCTTTGTTTTTACCCATCAAGTAATTTTGTTACATCACGTTTTATTTGTTAAATACTAATGTAAATTGATGAGAAATCTTGAGATTTTGATATAAACGTTAATGTCGGTATCTGTATCTAGTTTGATTAACCATGTATGATAAGATGTTATATGTTCTATAGTATTGCAATGTCACTTAATATTACAATGTTTAAACAAGACTGATGATTGTTCCTTTTTTGACAAAGTAAAATAAATATTTTTAGGGATACAAGTCCTAACATTACTGTTTTATTTTACATATTTTTGGTATACCGTAAGTTTGTTCTTTAAAAGAAATTGGTGTGTCTGTGCGTGTGTGTGTCGAAAAAAAAAAGGGGGGGGGGATACGTGGCATTAGACGAATAAAAGTATACTTTTAAAAAGACTGTATCTTAAAGTTGTCAAAACTTTTACCACTTTTACCATTAAATTTTTTTTACATGTGGCCCATGTATTATTGAACTATGTTCCAAAAAGCCATGTTTTTTGTTCCTTTTTATGTTGTTGAAAAGAAATTCTAGTCTTACAGAAGTTCTCAATAACTTTGTCTTGTGGCTAATAGCAAATGTACGCTGTACGCAATAAAGCATCACTGTTGTGTTACACTTCATTTATGAGTTTGCGTCAATTATCTTGTCCAGTTCTTTGCATATGTTCTCAACAAACTCTATTCGAGCAGCAGCAGCAGCAGTAGTAGTAGTAGTAGTAGTAGTTGTAGTAGTAGTAGTTGTAGTAGTAGCAGCAGCAGCCGCGGGGTTAATGGTGGTAATAGTAGTTCTAGTTTTAGAAATAGAAGGACTACTAGCATTTATAATACGTGTAGTGGTACATTTGTAATAGGTTTGTCGCAACCACCACATTAGAGCAATGGGAGCAATTGTATCAGCAATCGTTTATCGGACAAGTTTGATTTAAAAAAACCCACAAAGAAGGATAATCATTCTTGAAACAGCACGATAAAGTAATACTGGATATTCAGCAACACATTTTTTTCGAAAAGTTTATTAATCATGAAAATTACAACCTTTCAATAAAATATTCATACGACGCATTCCAAATGTTACTACATTGCTTTTGTAAAAGAGTCCAGTTTTTTTAACCAGTCATTCTACAATCCACCAATAGAACGAGAGAAAATGTTTAATAAGGATAGACATTTAATTCCTCTGTTAAAAGTGTTATGCACCTGATCAGCCATAGAAAATTTAAGATTTCGAATAATGATGACTTTATACGGGTATAAATGGTGGAAGGGGAAAAGATGGATTTTTATATACAAAATCATATAAATTTGATGATGGTTATCTTCTTTGAGGTGATGAAATACCAAAGCGATGTTTAAGAATTCGGTGATCATAGCGTGGTTCGTAATAACGGTGTACCGGTTAAGTGCAGGGTTTATAGATTCTAGAAGCTGAACAAGATATATACAACTTTCTTTTTTGTCGTGATATTATTATTTCGTTTTTGGTTTGTAGTAATCAATAATGATTTGAAGATTTACCTTAACTTTTTAGTGAGGCCGTTTAGTAAGTTGAGCCTCCAGTGCCATTGCTATGAGCAGCCTGTGTGACGCATGCTCTCTATTTCTTTCTTGCGATATGAACAGCAGAAAATTATAATACCGTTACCTCAGTCGTATAAGTTTAATGTGACCAGCTGAGACAGCAGTAGTAGTATCCCCGCCCTGTGTCGTGTGTGGCAGCACATAAAATGTTCATACGTCAGTCTTGGGGCCCGTCCACAATATGGTATACATAGAGCTGATGTTGGACGTTAAACCAACTCAACTCAACTCAACCCAACCTTTGTCGTATAATGTTCTTTACTAAAACACTCTATAATTATGTATGTTGAGTATATTAATTGTTTTCTAAATAAACACCATTCAACTAAAGTCCCGATAATAGTATTATTAACCTGATCCATATATATATATATATATATAAATGCTCAAAGTCGGGTTAAGATCTAAATTGGGAAATAAATCCTTACTCTTAATTTGATACTTAAATTGTTTATGTTAGTGACATATAACATAAATAGAAAATACATTTGGGGATGTCAGCCAATGATATAGAGTGAGTTGTTTTTACGGCATGTCAGCACAGTAAAAGCTATAAGAATGACTTAGAAACACATGACGTAGAAAGTTGCAGTACGTGTAGCGTATGAACATTCCATATAGGATTCTTCGGGAAACCTAAGAGAACCAATGTTTTGACAACGTATGAATGTACAGATAGTGATTGGGTTCATTTTGTCATTATCAGTAAGAACAGTAATTAACAAACTTTCATCATAACTTTCATAAACTGTCAGAAATAACTATAATCATCCCATTGATATTAAACTTTTTAGATAATATTTAGTTAAGGAGATATAAAAAATGGACATGGTTAAACAGAGAACGTAAGGAAAAATGAAACGAAATTAAATCAGTCAATAATACAAGGCGTAAATCAACATCATCATCACGGAATGCAGTGCCGATTGACGACTTTGGGAGTTGGCAGCCATGTCCTTCTACGTGTCTTTGTCCCTACACTTTACAATCAAGTCGATTTGAATATCTCCATCAACACAATCATGTTCCTTTCATGTCCAGATTCTTTCACAATGTGTACCTCTCGCTTCCTTTCCGTTTATCTCTTTAGTTATAAAGATGACCTGGTCCTAAACTATGTCTGACATGACATGGTCAAAAAAGTTTGGCTGGTTTGTCCTGATTCTTTTAAAACACTATCTTTTGTTTGCCTTCTTTGTCGCCAATGAGTCTTGGAGCATCCACATCTTAGTGCTGTGATACATTTCTCTAGCTGTTTGTTTAATGGCTCATTCGTGCTTCGTAAGTAAGGACTGGATAACGGATGTTCATTGTATCTGAGTATTTGTCTCACATAGTTGGCTTGTTTGTTATTAGTCAGAATACTTTTCATTTTCTGAAACGCAAAAGCTATGCTTGGCTTATACAGTTCTTTTCTTTATTTCTGTATATCATTTTCCCCTTAGTATTTGATTTTTTTTTACACCTCAAGTCACCCATAAGTCCAAATGTTAAATTTGCGAGAGGGAATAACTTTTAGTTATTATATTTTTTATTATAAATGACAAATTCTTTTTGGTTTACTCTTTTGGACAATAAGTCATGCAGTAATATTAGTTTAAACCGCTATTAGTATTGTTGTTTGAGCTTAGATCTGTTTGAGAACCGCTCGAATGTATGGACGACCAGAGGATCTTTTTCAGGCGGATCCGAAACTGGGAGCTGAGGACTGAGTACGAGATAATGTTCACCAGAGGAGACACGCAGTCAAAGAAGACGAAGATTTCGTTCATCAGGATATAGAGATGCATCTCCTTGCGCCCCTCTCCGAACTCTGGAACGAACAGTGTGACCAGCGGCAGTACCCGTCTAAAGAGGACCAGAACAGAGAAGACCAGGGAAGAGACCACGATCATAATGTTGCTCTGTCCCCTCATGGATTGGGAGCGAGAAGCTGCCCTTGAAGATGCACCTGGGAGATTATCTTTGAGGGTGGCTTGAGTTCTCTTCTGGTGCCGTAGCAGGGATACGATTGTCAGAGTGTTGAAGACCAGAGACAAGACGAGCGGAATGTACACGAACAGAGCGTGGCCGATGGTGAGCACGAGCAAGTAGGTTTTGAACGCAGCCGGGTTCGTCACGTAGATCTCAGAAATGATTTCTTCCGTGTGAAATGTTTTCTTGTAGTCAATCAGAGGCTCGACCTCTCTGAAGAAGATGATGAGAGGAGCTGACTGGTAGAGAAGCATACTGACCACGATGACGACGACGCAGAGCTTGGGGCACGTCACGAGTCTCTTGTTGTAGCGCCTCAGCGGGAACGCGACAGTGAAGAACCTATCCAGGGTGATCAACCCGTTGTGGAGAATCCCGATCCTACCCAAGCTCACTGGTAACCACATGACGTAGTACACAAAAAATTGAGCGTACCAAGAGCTCCATGTGAATTCAGAATCTCCTGTGAGGAAAAGTCGGACTATCCTGAAAATCAGATAAGCGATGCCTTTCAAACCCTCAAATATGTTGAAGGAAATCACTAAGGGTTTTCCTTTGTATACAAAGTTTTTGTCTCTAAAAACTGCCACCGATAAAACAACGGAGATAACGCTTATGGTAACTGGAACAATTATAACACACCGGAAGTAGGTTAAAATTGTATTTAACTGTCTACGTTTCAAGATACCATTGTACCGGTTTTTAGTTCCATTCTCTTTTGTTGTAGCAAGTTCCGAAGAATTGGAACCCAGGGACGAATCCTCACTAGTCTCGTTTTCCCATAATGTCTTTGCCTCGATTTCTTTGGATGGATCGAGGCTTTCCGAAATATTGGTTTGTTTAAAATATAAAGCATCCATAAATGACCTACCGTTTCCTTTCTTAAGTCTGGAATCGTCCATATAAACATCAAGAGTATGATTATCGTACCGTCCTTTTTTGTCTTTAACCAGTTTAGCGATACCAGTCGTTCTGTTTTTCCATGTTTCTCTCTCCATCACTAGGCCGAGCAACGAAGTGGAAGAACTATTTGCTTGACTCTGAATATCTATTGAGCCAACAGTATTGTTAGATGATAGGCGCACTCCACTGAAGTCAACGTCGTCAAAAATACTGAGGTTTGAAAGAAACGGCCGTTCATCCTCAACATTTGTGTCTTCCCAATCTTCGAAGGGTGTGTCGAGCAAGGAGCGTCCTGCGGATGGTTCGCTTTCAACACCTGGTTCTGAAATCAACAGTCATAAACATTCGCATTAAAATCAAAACATGCAAACGTTTGTTTAAAAGCGTATAATATTTAGACCCTGTACTGGTCGCATTGAACTAAACAGGCGTGGTTACACAATTCAGAAAATGGTATATTCCCGTAGCTTACTTGTGGACATCTTATTTAAAGAAAAAAAAAAGGATTGTTATACTGTTGGATTAGGTTCAAACCCCGAACACTACTAGAGAAGTTAAAACAGTTCGAAAAAAAAACTACACAGAACACAGTAACCACACCAACAGCTAATGTAGTTGACAATCTAGAGGTAAGCAGGAAGAAAGAGAACGTTTGTAATAATTACAATGCTAGTAGGCATGCCTTTAACAAACTTATAATAATAATAATAATAATAATAATAATAATAATAATAATAATAATAATAATAATAATAATAATAATAATAATAATAATAATAA
>RQTK01000360.1:355770-367378 GCA_003991915.1 Elysia chlorotica | reverse complement strand
ACTACTACTACTACTACTACTACTACTACTACTACTACTACTACTACTACTACTACTACTACTACTACTACTACTACTACTTCTATTCATTTTATTCTCTGTAAAGGATTATTTTGAAAAGAGAATAATTTTTCTTTAAAAAAAAATACAATGCGAGAAAACTGGGTATGTAGGTCAACGTCTTTTGTATTGTTCTGTTGACTGTTTTCTTTAATTGTTTTATAGGTTTTATTTTCTTATTCGTTTAAACAAACGTTAGCTAGCCGGTTCCTCTAGGGACTTCTTACAAAAGGTAGAAATAATCTTGATTAACGCTTGTTTCTGGTTCTGAAGTGTTGATCGCCACAGTCCTTGGAAAATTAAATTGACCTATACTGCTACATATACAAATTTATCTTGATGTGTGTGTGTGTAAGTGTGGTGTTTTTTTGGTTAAACAAAGCTTTTTTGTATTTTCCAATTACATTTTACGAGCCACGCACTAATTGAATTGATCAACGAAAGTCGATCGAGACAGCAAAACGTATTAATCAACAAGCAATTATTTGAATGAATACAAAAAAAAGAATTTTCTCGGTTGGTGTGTTGGTTGGATGGGTTGGTTTAACGTCCAACAGTAGCACTATATATGCTATATTGTGGACGGGCCCCAAGACGGACGTCTGACAATTTTATGTGCTGCCACACACGAGACAAGGCGGGGATACCATGACTCCTGTCTCAGCCGGTCAAAATTTTCTCGACACAGCTATAGACCTATAAGTAGGTTTCATAACGACACAATACAAATTTTAAAAAATATATACTTAGTTACTTAAAAAAGAAAAAAAAAAGAAAGGGTGTCAAGACTTCAGCACAAAACTAAGTAACCCAGGAATTTTTGAGTCGATTGGAGCAGTCCTTTCGGCAGAAGAGTTCATACAAAATGTAGGTCATTTGTTTTTCTACCGTTGACTAAATGAAAACCTACGAAATTCGTGGTGATTGTGGGGTTGGATACAAGTGAAAAGATAGCTGATGATTTTGCTGTGGCTAGACCTAAAAAAATTATTTTACTTACGAAAAGGTAACAAACAGCAAGATGCCACTTTTACCGCAGAAAGATGCACCACGTAGCTGAAAATTACCTACCCTGTCATAATGTGAGAAACGTTCACAGAACGTCATCATCACACTGTTTGTATAAAAAAAAAATTTAGTTTGCTTTGTTACTAATTTTTCATACCTCTGTATACTTTCTAGTAATTTTAGAAAGACGAAAAACAATTAGCGAAAGAAAAAAAATTACAATGGGATTGTTTTCTTTTTTTTCGGTTAGTTTTCTTTTACACATACTTATTTTTGTGTAAATGTTACGCGTTGAGAAATCAAGCTCGCCACTATTAATTTGAGGCGAAGTCATTGTTTGCAAAGCTGTAATAATACCGGTACGAATTTCATTTATTATACTATAGTATTTATACTACATTTAAACCGACTTAAAAGTTAAATTGAATTTTGACATTAACATAATCAATATGGAGGAATCAGAAACATTTTATAAGCTTAAAAATGTAGCAAAAAAATATATTAGTTCTAACGTTGGAAGTTAATAAATTGTCTTCTTTTAGTTACACTAAGCAAGTTAATTACGTTTTGCTTTGCATTGCTTGTATTTATTACTCTTTCTTTCCCGTAAAACAAAATTCTATCAGGATAAGTTTAGTTATTACATTATACAAAACAATAGCATAAAATATACTTATGTGAGACGTACCAGATGTTGTCTGCAATGCTGGGACAGTAAGTATGCAAGAGGCTGCCAACAAGTAGGCAAAACATGTTGTGGCAGTAAAAATAGTTTTTGCTTGCTGACTCATTATTGTGCTTTGATTCTGAATATTCTGAATATACACAAAAAGAGCTTTGAAGATTTGACCGTGTGTTGATTTTAAATTTAAGAAAGAAATATGAACATTAGATTTTATGATCTGCTTGACTTTTGACGAAATCCGCAAACAAGCCGAGTCTTCCAGCCCGCTCTCTCTCTCCCTTTTATAGAGCCATATTGCCTGGTACCAGAGAGCAAGACGTCAGTTCTTTCTGGCGGCACTGGGGGGCGAGCGGGGCTATAGACCATTAGGCTCCAGGTACATTCATTATGGTCAGTGTATTGGTCAGATCCTGCCTCACCTGCCCGATTAGGCCTGTACATTTAATGGATGTCTCGAGGACAAGATATAATTATTATGGTACATGGTACATGTATTCAGCATTGGGCGGGATTGTTAAGGGACTGGAAGGGTAAGGGTGGGGAGAGGCAGGGAGGGCGGTGTCTTGGAATGGAAGGACATTGTCGTGCAGAAATTGGCCAATAATTGAAGGGTTCAATTCAACACCGTGTTGACAAATTCTGAGCCAATACCGTAGAGACATTACTGGAAGGATTTTCATTATTCCAATACTGGTAATGACTCGTTTGGTGATCTATTCTTTGAATAATCTTTCCTAAAATACTGATTTGCTAAGGATTTGTGCGTAGCTTAGTCTAGAGTTTTTCCCTGTTTTCTCATAATTTTGTCAGATGTAACTTGGGTGCGGTATTGCATTGGCCCCTTCAATTGATGATTTTCGTTAGCCGTAGAGAATTGGTGTAATTACCCTGACTGTATCCCGATAGAGGTCGTTGTAGTACACTTTTTATGTGAGTGCACTAGGCTATTGAGTGAACTGCAATCAGTTCAAATAGTGCATTTTAAGACTGTTAAAAGGATACGTGGAAACGTTTATCTTTAGAAAAAATACTTCTACAAAGTTTGACATATCATATTTTATTATAAAAAAATATTCAATTTCACGACCATTTTATATGAGTTATGATGGCATTTCAATGAGCCCCCGGGACTTCCCCGGTTCGAAACCAATGATCATACAAAAATGGAATTTTCCGATTTCGTCCCCTGTTAGTTAGGTCGATGTCACTATAATGTGATACAGGAGTCCAGGTTTCCCAGCAATGTCTCTATGTGGCAGCACACAGAATCATCAGACGTTAGACTTGGGGTCCGTCCACAACATAGTTTGACGCTAAGCAAAAATTCTCTCTCAAGCCTCATGCTTCTTTTAAGAAATGCTTCAGCAAATACTGACATTTCATATTTTGCTCCCTGAGAGTTGAATGTCCGGCACTTAATGGTAGAGCGTTGGTGGCCCAATCTGGATGTCTCAGGTTCGAAACCCTGGATCTATCAAAAGTTCATTCAGTACTGTGTTCTGGACATCTCTCCCTCTCCCCCCATCTCTCTCTCTCTCTCTCTCTCTCTCTCTCTCTCTCTCTCTCTCTTTCTCATCGCTTATTGATGACAACCGTTAACTTACAACTGCACCCTAGGAAGTCTGTTGTGAAGTATTTTACATGCTGTGGTAAGAGACTTTTTACGAAGCGGTTTGCGCCTTTGAAGGCTGGAAAAATATATTCTAGATGGCTGGGATTCCTCCTAAAATTTTTTCTTCAATCTGGAAGTGATGCGGTCTTCATACATTTTTTTTTCTAGAAATGGCAAATTGCACTTCATTTATTATCACTGAACTCAGTGTACCGAAACATAGGTTCAATTGGTACTCTGTTGTTTACAAACAACCCAGTACTGATTGAACCGTCTGTAAAAATATCACTAGACGATAATACATAAAAAATGTACACCTACGTGGATAACAAGTGCACAATTTTTAGCCTATATCGCTCTTGTCTGTAGTCCTGGAAATTTTTTCTTATACTTAAACGATGTCGTCATGCTAAAGAAGATCGTGACAGTGGTTTCCACTTTCACTAACATCTTTATCCTGCAATCTCTTTCTGTTTGTCTAAATAGATCTAATTACGCCGCTTAAGCACGCAGGAAAAGCTTGAATAATACTATTATTTCTTAAGATGCCTCTTTCTCAATCAAACGTGAGATTCGACTCCACGGCACAAAAAACCTGCCACGCTTAGGAGTATACACACTTGACTATTCGAAAAGAGAAAATCTGGTTCACGTCATCAGAAAGGGCAGGTGCCATTATCTCTATGTACGTACATTGGTCAATGGGCATATTAAGAAAAGTATAGATCTAAGTCTGTACCCAGCATTCAATCAAGTGAAGGTTTATAAAACTATGACACATATGTATTACACAACGGGTAATACATAATGAAGATGCCGTATCATCCTTTTATCTCTCCATTTCCACTCTCTTTCTCTTTGTGTTTCTATAGCTTTTTCTTACTACCGGTGTCTCTATTTCTGTCTAAATAAACCTCTTTGCCAGCATGTGACTGTCACTGTCTGCTTCTGGTCCTTTCTGTCTGTTTATCTGTATGCCTGTTTCCTGTCTTATCCCATCTCACAACTTCTCTATCTGTAGGCCTATTGATATGTCTCAACTTCTCTATCTGTATTCATGTCTCTCTACACAACGGGTAATACATAATGAAGATGCCGTATCATCCTTTTATCTCTCCATTTCCACTCTCTTTCTCTTTGTGTTTCTATAGCTTTTTCTTACCACCGGTGTCTCTATTTCTGTCTAAATAAACCTCTTTGCCAGCATGTGACTGTCACTGTCTGCTTCTGGTCCTTTCTGTCTGTTTATCTGTATGCCTGTTTCCTGTCTTATCCCATCTCACAACTTCTCTATCTGTAGGCCTATTGATATGTCTCAATCCCTCAACTTCTCTATCTGTATTCATGTCTCTCAATCACTCAGTCTCTTTATCCTTTTGTTTCTTAGCCAATAACGAAACAAGAGATATCCTAAAGTTAATCTAGTCTCTCAATGTTTCAGAATTTCAGAAATAATCGTGTATAAACCACAACATGCATTTCTATTGTCTGTGATTATGTTGACGTTTTGTTTTGTATTTATGCCATTATTTGGTGATATAGAAATATTCAGCATTAGATACTTACCAATTTGTGCTGCGTTATTAAATATAGTTTTTAGATGAGATGCTATGATTAAGTCCTGATCGATTTCAGTCTTGACTATAGTGCATAGACTAGATTTTTTTCTTTGCGTGTTTTGAAAAGTTAGCATCAGTCTAGATCTAATCCATGGCAGATGCGAGAGATTTTAGAAACAGACAGAAATACGAAAAAAATATATAAGCACGGAAGAAAGAAAGAAATAAAGTTGAGTTTTCTTCGAATTTATTGAACCAAATTATAAACCGTTCTGTGTTCAACCTGTTTAAAAGCATTAATACTTCGCATGCAAATCGAGCATTCATTGTTTCAAAGCATATAGTCATTTTAAAGCAACATAAATAAAAATAGACAATAACATTTTAAAATTATTTATTTGCTAATGAAAAATGAGTTTACATAAACAATATTGCATCGTTCCAAAAATGCCCAATTCTTAAGAAGTAATTCGTTGTTTCTTGAAAAGAAAAAAAAAGAAAAGAAATTACAAGGAGATAACGTCTTTATTTCCCAGAAATCACTGCAAATATTCATTACAAAGATTTGAACGGTCGGACGCTCCCATTGATTTTTGTCCGGCTTATAAAAAAATCGTATTTAAAAAAATTAGAAAAAAATACTATTAAAATATTCAAATTTACTTATTAAGCAGCTTTTGTAGACCCGGGGAGTTTGATCAGTTTGTGAAATGATTTTTTTTCATGATCTTTTTAGACAATTGCAAAGAATGATCGTTATTTTGACAAAACAAACAAAAAACAGTTACAAAAACATACATTGAAACTAATATCAACTGTAAGAATATATCACTTGGAACATGGCCCCGAATTTTGACAACAAATCAAAGACAATATAAAAGATGACGTAGTTTCTAACTAGCTTCTTTGGCAATATGATATTAGAAGAAATTGAATCAAATACACATGTATAGTTTTTGCCTTAGATGCAAATGACATACATTTATATTACAACAATCTACAATCAAGAAGTTGGAAATGAAGTATTTAAGAGTAAAATTCTAGGGCAGACTGGCCAAATCCTTTTTAGGAGGTGGGCCTTTAGGTTTTTCTTTCGGCTTTCCAAGTCCTTCAAAAATGAGAATTCTGGAGAAAATATAAGAAATAGAATAGGAAAAAAATGTAATCGCAAGCTGTAAATACATTAGGTAAGTGCTATGTATGATTTAAATTAATGCGAGTATTAATACTCTATTTATTGTATCTAGAATCGCAATCGTCATCATCATCAGCAACAGCAGCAGCAGCAGCAGCATCGTCATCATCATCACCACCATCATTATCATCATCGTCATCATATTCATCATCATCATCATCATCATCATCATCATCATCATCATCATCATCATCATCATCATCATCATTTTTAATGACCCAAACTACTACCACGATCGCGATCATCTGACTTGTTATAGTTGTTGCTAATTTTAAATACTTTGATTTCGTATGCTATAAAAAGTAAAGTGTTTTATATTAACTTATTTTAGCTTTTATATGAAATGTTCAATATATTTTGTATCCCACTAAAGGGTCGTAAGTGGAACGTGGTAAGCTTACAACTCGTCCTAAGATACACAAACAAAAAGGCTAACGACCAGTTGTAAGCAACGCGACGTTGAAGTCACGACCCTAGATCTATAAAATAATGCGTTGTTCCACTGCTTACATTTTGAGTACGGAAGACTTGGGCCCAAGCATCATGCGTACGAAGTCAGTGTAGCTGATGGCTCCTTGGTTAAGGCTGTCGACCTCTTTGATCATACTGACAACCTCCCGGTGAGTCTTCGCCTGCCCCAGCTTCTCCATCAGGTACTTCACGTCCATGACATCTTGAGGAAAGATATTGGAGACATAAGCAGGGGGGTTGATGGTTGGATGATCCAGGCTTGGTTGGTTTGGTTTGGTTTTAACGTCCAACATCAGCACTATACATGTTATATTGTGGACGGGCCACAAGACGGACGTCTGACAATTGTATGTGCTGCCTGCCACACACGAGACAGGGCTGGGATACCATGACTCCTATCTCAGCCGGTCACATTATACTGACACCGACCCAACCAGTAGGGAACGCAACCGCCAGGATTCGAACTCGGTACCTTTTGCGTCGGAAGCCGATGTTCTACCCCTGGGCCACCGCGCCCCCCTGGATGATCCAGATAAAGTTAGTTATGTCTTTATACCTAGACCGCTGTAATAGGTAATCTCAAGCCTAAATATCTGACTTGTTATATGACTTTTCACCACAAACCAAGAACAATGGTTATTAGTTAATTGCGATAATATAATAATTATATAAATTGCCATGAGGGTTCTCCTTATAATCACCACCATTGTATGATCATCAACGTCGAAAATAACTCTTCTTCCCTTTGGCTTAATAAGAAGGATGTCTTAACTAAGTTCCTAAATCCAACATCGGCTTCCGACGCAAAAGGTCCGTTGTTCGAGCTCTGGCGATTTCGCCCCCTACTGGTTGGGTCGGTGTCAGTTTAATGTTACCGGTTGAGACAGGAGTCATGGTATCCCCGCCCTGTCTCGTGTGTCGCAGCACATAAAATTGTCAGACGTCAGTTTTGGGACCCGTCCACAATATAGCCTATAGAGTGCTCATTTTGGACGTTAAACCAACTCAACTAACTACAACTACAACTACAACCTCACTATTCGATGTATTATCTGCATCGGCAGCATGGTCGCCCCCATTATCATACCATGTACCCTCATCTTCTCAGATGTTTAGTATTACGAAAGATTCAGTGAGACATTTCACTGCAGAGCTCACAGTGCTATTGTTATGAAGGGTTAGCGTGACGCATTTTTATGCTATTTCCTTTTGAAATACAAGCCAATCTTCAGAGAGAGTTTTTACTAGGGTTTAAAGAAGAAGGTTACAGCCATGATTATTCCAACCCAAGCAAAATCATCCTGGTCAAACATCTCACAATTCCACACTCTCTGGTACAAACTATTACCATTTTGCTTATGAGTCCCGGGGTTAATGGTAAAAACGATGTTTCAAAAGTATAAGTCGAACTAGCGAAGTTTCAAAGTCTGACACGGTGTTATTTACTTCTGCAAAACAATTACCTTACTTATTAGCTAACTGCAGCAGTGTTTAGAGTTTTTCTTGAAACAAAAAAGAATGTAAATAGTTTATAGGTTTTTTTTTATTATTATGAAGGTTGTTTTAAGTAAAAATATTTTTAAAATGTGTTGCGTGAGTTCAATGATGCCTATTTCTATTACTTTTGTTACATGTGGTTAATAGTATTTATATATATAAACAAGTTTTTAAGATAAACTAAAGGAACACAGTCTTTTTCAGATAGTAAGTTGTGTTATTAATCTATTAAGAAGTTGCATTTGCGTAGGGAGGAGTCGACTCAACGATACATCCATCAAAGAGTTTTCCGATTGATATTAAAACTCTTGAAATAGTGTTCTTAAAAAGGTATTAAAAAAAAAGATCAAAGTTGTCTGCGAAGATTTTTTCCACAGTTTTTATTTTATTTGTAAGAGAAGAATATTATAGTCACAAAACCAGGTATAACTTCCAACCACAGGTTTTAATTAATATCTGAAATCTGTGTTTTCAACACATACTTCAAAGATTATATTATAACGGAACTTGATAATTAAACCAGGCAAAAATCATTACTCGTGATTCGAAAACGGGCGAGTCGGCTTAAGTGGTAGAGCGCTAGCTGTTATTCAGAATGTCCCAGGTTCGGTTTTACGATCGAGCATTACGATTTCTTCCTTTTCTGGTTGGGCCAGTGTTAGTATAATGTCACCGGCGGAGACTGAAGTCCTGATATATCCGCACATTCTCTGTATGGCAAAGCCAAAGGTAGTCTTGGTATCCGCTGGCAAGATCGGTTAGCTCTAACTTCTGACGTTAGACGTTGCATGAAGAAACCAACCATTCACATCAAGCAGATCATGGTTTAAATTTTAATCTGGGCCTTAATCGTAAATACACACTTCTTTTATATAGAGATTTTGTTATGAACATGTCACACTACAGATTCTTGTCTTTGACATAATTTATATATCTATATAATTTTACTCAATGTTATTTTGTTGGTTTATATTTATACCTAGCTGAAGTTTACCCAGGTTGATTATTTAGGTAAAACAAAAATAGTTTTCAACGGCAAATAAATCGATTGGAGGATGGATAGATACTAAAAAAAAAAGAATATACAGAACCCAAAGAGCAAATTATAAAAAGAATCTAAAGAATTAAAACAACAACTCATTATTTCCAGAAAGAGAGTGATAGAGAGGGTTGGGGGGGGGGGGGGGAAAAAATCTGCAGGCGTGGTCAGCCTATCTCAAGTGACCTTATGAATATTCTGGGTCCGTCGAATCCTAGACTCGTATCCATCATGATTGGAGATGAGCTGACATCACCATCAGGGTCATGGGACTACACCAGCCCTTGCGCTGCGACCATGTGACAATCCATTGCAAGATTGTTGCAACAGTTAAAACAAGAATAAATAGAAGAAGACTGATCAATATTCTTATTACTTGTTACGGCAATCACAAGTTCAACGAAATAAGAGTGCCTATCGAATAGTTCGACGTTATGGCGATGGAGTAAATATTTTAATTGTCAGCATTGCATAGTAAAACTTACTTAGATCTCCTGACTTGTCCCGGTCACACTCGATAAACTTCTCTGAAAGATGAAAAAAAAAAGAAATCAGTTGTATTCGTAATCCCCATCTTGAAGCAAACTCTGGATACATAAAAATACAATTTTCATGAATTTAAAAACTTATTTATGTACTTTTATTCTACAGTTTGTGTTAAAAAAAATTCAACTATAAAAAAAAGAAAAAAGAGGGACCTAGCCTAAAAATACAATGCACCGATTAGAACGTATCCTTGGCCATGGACTAGTTCACTCGCCACTAAAATATTTATTTCGAATTATTTTAATAACTCATTTCTAAGGATTATAACACAATATTATATAGTTAGGTTGCTATTTATAGGCTTTAGTAACATGTTCATAGTTTTCTTCAAAACTGACTGGCGACTCCAGATCTAAAGGGGTGGCATGGGTGGCAGGAATGGTCTAGGAGGAGTTTGGGAGTGGCAAATCCGGTCCTTTAAGTGATAAGGTATCAATGATGTCAATCCATTGGTGACAATTGAAAGTAGAAATAAAAAATGGTTCCTATTAAATTAAATTGGAGCTAAAACTATCAAAACGTCTATTTAAACCTTTTTTCATATTTCAATGACTAAACATTATTAAGCAAAGTGTACTTTGTGTTACATAGAAATGTGTGTTAAAATTACCTTGTTTATTTCGTCTAACTCCATCTCAAATTTGGTCATATGCTGTCCGTAGGCTTTTCCACCTGAAAAATATGAGGTTTAATTAACTGAATAACCGGTTCAGTACGGGTGGAATCTTATCAGACAGACTGATCATTATAGATTTACGTCAATGATACAAAATATAGGTAATCACAAACAACGTGCCAACTAAATTTGTGGATGAGTTTATAAATAGTAATCATTCTAATATTAATACATAAAGGTCACTGGTGAATATGAGGATGAGGATGTATTAATGGTAATGGTTGTGATGATGATGATGATGATGATGATGATGATGATGATGAGGAGGAGGAGGAGGAGGAGGAGGAGGAGGAGGAGGAGGAGGGGAGGAGAAGGATGGTGATCTTATGCTAATGGTGAGGAGGAGGAGGAGGAAGAGGGAGATAAGGAGAAGGAGGAGGATGAAGAGGGGGAGGAGGAAGAGAAGAAGGGGAAGGAAGAGAAGGAGAAGGAGGAGGAGGAGCAGGAGGATGGTTGGTAACAATTCTTTTTCGTTTATTTGTTTCTTACATTATGCATCAAATGGTACAAATGAAGAGAGAGGAATAAAAAAAACTACGATAATAAAAATATGATAATCTGCTAAAAGCTCTTAACATAATTATTGAAGAGGCCTTTAGAGGAAATTAGGGAAACTCATGCTGGACGCAGAAAGAATACATGTTTTTACAGATTGACAAGCACGAGACAAATCCACACAATGTCTACGAGAAAAAAAAAAAGAAAGTAAACCATAGAAATCTATCGCAACTGATGCAAAAATCTCAAGGTGAATCTAGTAAGACGCGAATAGTATAGCTAGAAAGTAGTAAACATATTATTGTTAACTCATTTTGTGTATGCCTTAATCAGTTGCACTTTATTACAAGTTTCATCAAGGTGTATCACAGTCTAGCGTAGAGTCTAGTCAAGATCTAATATCTAGTACTGTAAAAAAAATCACAGTTTTTGACAGTTTGTTCTATAACTTAAAAGGTCTTCCATGCAAAAAAAAAACACTTTAAGAAAGATCTCGGAGAATAAAAGAACATAAATCAATAACTCTCCATTGAACACTAACATGTACATTCATGTTTTGATGGAATGGCTCATTCGGCGGCGACCATTAGGCATACAT
This sequence comes from Elysia chlorotica, assembly GCA_003991915.1. Taxonomy (NCBI): domain Eukaryota; kingdom Metazoa; phylum Mollusca; class Gastropoda; family Plakobranchidae; genus Elysia; species Elysia chlorotica. The sequence goes on along the minus strand of RQTK01000360.1, from coordinate 355,934 downwards.
ATTTTAAACTCTATAATTATCTTTTGATGAAGCTTAAGTAACAAGCTTTACTTCCCAAATGCGTCCCACAGAGATTTCACGTGCGAAAATATTGAGAGGAATTTCTAGGTTTTCTTTTTCTCTTCCTCATTGTCTTTTCTCTTCTATTTTATCCTGTTGCTTTA
>RQTK01000360.1:318845-334673 GCA_003991915.1 Elysia chlorotica | reverse complement strand
CTCTCTCTCTCACTCTCTCTCTCTCTCTCTCTCTCTCTCTCTCTCTCTCTCTATGTACGTATCTATCTACTTTCTCTTTCTTTCTCTCTCTATATATCTCTCTTCCTCTCTCTCTCTCTCTCTCTCTCTCTCTCTCTCTCTCTCTCTCTCTCTCTGAGAGTGAGAGAGAGAGGAGGAGGAGGAGGAAAAGATATATTTTTAATTTTTTATTAGTAAAATCTAGGTGTCACAGTTTTTCCGCTGTCCATCTTTGATATTATACTAACAGTTTTATTATCAGTATCACCGTCTGTTAGATGTGGCTGTATGACCAAAAAGAAGTGCCTGTTAGAGGACAAAAAATAATGAAGATTAAATCCTGTATCTCTGAATATTGGGGCGGATGCATGAGTTTACAATGAGATGTGAGATGCAGCACCGGGTTACCTGGGATGAGCGCTTTTAACACTCCGAGATGGATGCGCGGGCGTGCTGGCTGATGGGGGCCGGGCATGTTTCGTGTCCTCCTGTCCATGGCCCATGGACATGACGATGGTTTGGATTTCACCGTGGTTCATGGATTCGTAGGGGAATGGGGTTCCTGGAACAATTTGAAAGTATGCACAAAATAATTATATATGAGTTTTTCCCGCCACTCATTACTTTATTCAAGATATATCTTGCAAGGCGTGATACGGGAATATTGTCAAAACTAAATGGAATGTAACCAAAAAGGATAATCGAGCAGTGTGCCGAGGTTTTTTAATTCTTTAAACACTGATACTAAATTGCAAATAATTTACGAACCTTGTAAAATAAGTCAGTGACATACACTCAGTTTTAATTGAGATGTAATTAAACTAGGTTTTATAATCTACAGACTATTTCGTACTTTTTGTGGGAGAATAAAACTTACAATTATTTATTCACTCCGAGTCAATGTTTTAATCGGTGATATTATATAACGGCAGATGATGTTATTCTTTTTGTTACCATTTAAACTTGCCAAACCTATGTCTATCAGCTTCTCCATCCCCGAGTGATAGATACTCTACTTATTTCAGGGGTTTATACATTATACAATTATAAGTACGTCTTCTATTGTAAAATACAATCCAAATGTTCTCATTTTACATCTGTTCTATGTGTAACTCTTTCGTGTGCTTAAAATATTGTTCTGTAACATTTAAAAAACCTTTCAATTTATTTTTTAAAATTTACAATGCGAAAGGTGATATTAATAAAGTCTTATTAGCTTGGTAATTGTCAATGATTGAGATCAGTAAACAACAACGATATACTGTTTTATTCGTGTTTTCATCGTTTTCTCATTCAGTATTAGAACCTTTCAAGTTTTTGCAAAATAGTTTAAATGCAGACACGCATTTTTAAACCATAACACCAACATGCAGTCGGAGGATTCAATTATCAAAGGGAACTATTAATCCTAATGTCTGTTCAACTCTTTACTGTCTGACGCACCTCTTAAGACTCTTCCCATATACGTGGCCAATTTTCATTGTTTCGGATACCGGCATTATTGAATAGCAAAATGGCTGGAGAGTATGGATTGTTAATATCTTCCAAAATATATATAATGATTAATTCACAAACAGTAAACCACTGAGACCTTCAGGGATCGGCGGAGGTTCGGCACCGCGAGCTTCCACTAGTTCCCAGTCAAGGTCATGGAAGAAAGGGTGACTTTTTATTTTTTCAGCATCAGTAATGCCATCTCCCAGCCGATGAACAGGATCCTTCGTCAGCAGCTACAGTAATAGTTGTGTTGGGAATAAGACAGAAAATAAGAGAGAAATATTGATCATGTTGTTTTTATAAAAGACTAAAAAAGTAAATCATTAATTATTATTATTTTTTGTTTTTCTTTCTTTTTTTTTGTATGCTTTAATTTTTTTTCCTCACGAGAATATAGTATTATATATAGCATTACCAGTCCTACTGTTCTGCGGACATCATTATGGTTGGGTTTACACCATGAGTTCCGGAATATCAACTCTAGTGTAAGTTTACTGAGTAATGCTAAATGATGCGCATTATTCTGGTCTTAACATAGGACATAAAAGTGCGCAAAAAGATGACACTGTCACGTTTCTGCTTCTTCAGCATATCTTCAAAAGTGTTTTTCGAAATAGAATGAACATAAATGTGTCTTTGTTCTTTGTTTTTTGTTTTTCTTTCTTTTTTTTTGTATGCTTTAATTTTTTTTCCTCACGAGAATAAGTCGCACCAATTAGCATTACCAGTCCTACTGTTCTGCGGACATCATTACGGTTGGGTTTTCACCAAGAGTTCCGGAGAATCAACTCTAATGTAAGTTTACTGAGTAATGCTAAATGATGCGCATTGTTCTGGTCTTAAAATTGGACATAAAGTGCGCAAAAAGATGACACTGTCACGTTTCTGCTTCTTCGGCATGTCTTCAAAAGTGTTTTTCTTTTTCGAAATATTATTCCCGATTACTTAGTGAGCTAATCAAAACATAGAGTAGAGCTCATGACTTCGAAATAAGTTACACCCTGAAAACATCATTTTGAGTTTCAGCACACTTCAAAATCATATGTAATCCTTCAGCTTTGTTTATCCCACAAACATGGGTTCTCAACTTGTTTTGATAATGCCGTTTTGTATGGAGAGCATACACTTTTATTATACTGACACCGACCCAATCAATAGTGGAAAAGGCGGCCTGGTGGGGGGATCGAAGCGACGACCTCTGGAAAGAAGCCGCTTCGCTTAACCCCTTTCTTACAATCCTGCAATATATTTGAGATTTCTTTAACGCGCTCCTGAGAGTGAGCATAAGGGTAGTAATTACAACGGTGGTATTTGCTTAGACTCCGATTTAATAATAATTTTTACTTCATTGTATTAAAAATGTTTCTTTAGTCCGGGGCCTACGTTTAGAGCAATGTTATTCTTGATACAAAAGATCTTTATGACCCATATTTTTAATTCCAAATGCTCAGTGATCAAAGAATTGTTTAATATTTCTTTTCCTCACCGATCTACATAAGTCCCCCAAACTATGTTTGCCGTCTTGCCCAACCACCGCAGGCGGATGTTCTATGATTTTGAACAGTGTGTCCACTACAGTAAGCGAAGCAAACGGCATCTGCAAAGATCCAGAAAGGGAATGTTTGATTTCTCCCGATTTTTAAGAACATCGCTTGAAATCAGGTGGAAATTAATTATTGCTCAGATTTTCTTTCCAGACATCTAAATCTCAATCATGCGTGCTTTGTTCTAGATCGACATGGATTCAAAATGATTTACAGGTTGAAGCAAAGTGGGGAAACAAGCGAAATTGTAAATGAAACGGTAACGTAAGTTTAAATTATAATTCACGTATACCTAGAACTCGTTAAAAGTTATTAAAGACGTTTGTGGCATTAAGTATTGCAAAGCAAAACGTGGATCGTCAAACTCTCTTCAATTTGTAAATCCGGATCTCTCCATTGATAATTTTTTTCACCATGGGAATACGGATCAATCCGACTTTTTGGAAGTTCCTTTACAATCTATGATTTATGAAAATTTACCCCCAATGGCATAACATATATAAACTATTGCCTCCAATATTTCGTAATATAGAAATGCACTTGCCAATAATACATGAATAGGTTTTTTCTTTACATGTAAATCATGTAGTTTGACCAACAAAAATTTACTTTGAAGCCTCCTGCTTAACGTATTCTAGGCAAATAGTAACCTATTATTTATCTAGAATGAATGAATCTTTTTGGTGTCTATGGGACTTTAGAAATATGCTACAGTTGAATATAATTTAATATGTAACAGGTTATATGTAAAAGTGTCTCTAAAAAGTTGTGCATTTGAATCCTAAACTAAATGTTAGTTATATGCACAATAGTAGTAACCGTGAAAACAAATAGATTCTAATTGGTAACATAAACCAGGGGTTAGACTCACCTCATTATGCATGAGGAAAAAAATGAGGACTCCTAAAGCCCACCAGTCCACGCTTTTGCTGTAGAGCTCGCCTTTCACCATCTACAAAGAAGTGTTCATTTAAAGAAAATTCAGGTTTAAACATAATGTCTTTTACACAGAGTAGAAAATGTTGCTTTGGGTTGGTTTTCTTTTTTAGTTAATCCTAATAGCCTTTTAACCCAAAATGTAAAGTGTCATAACTTTTCCTAATATTTTGATGATATAGGCCTAGGTAATTTTGGTTCTAAATGCAAAATGTCGTTTTTCCGTGACCTTGCCTGATAGTTTTAGGAAGCCTATGAACATATTAGTTTAATCTTGATGATTTGACTCTCAATGCAAATGTATTAAGTCTGTTTACTTCGGTGACTTGTCCAGCCATGTAAAAGGACAGGTGATGGTGAACTCACCTCGGGTGCGAGGAAATCATACGGAGGTCCATCGAACAGAGTCAGGTCTGTCGTGGGGAGAAAGCTCACAAATCCAAGGTCAACTAGAACTACGTGGCCTTCAAAATCCAGCGCGATGTTGGAAGCTGTGAGACTCCTACAGATTAAAACGGAATGGCATGTTTATGAGATGTAAAGACAAAGTCAGATGGTGATTTTTTCCTGTCTTTCTTTCCTTTGTGTGTGTGGCCGGGGGGGGGGGGGTTAACATTAGCTCTCGACGCAAGACGCCCAGGGTTCGAGCATCGCAATGGCGTGAGTGTTTTTCCTTATTCGTTGTGTAGGTGTCTATTAAATGTGATTGACAAAGTACCGTTGATGTATATAAACTTTCTTAAAACTTTGGAGTCGTTAAACTGGGAGCCAGCTTTGCCTACTCCAATCAAAAATAGTTTTGCTAGTGTTATTTTAGTAATGTTTCGGCTGAATGAAGCTACGACACAAAATTAACAGAGCTAGAAAAAACGTCTGTTTCATCAAGGGGACGCGGTAGCCTTGGGGTAGAATACCGGCTTCCAACGTAGGAGATCCATGGTTCGAGCCCTGGCGATTTTGCCCCCTATTGGTTGTGTCGGTGTCGGTTGGGATCTGTCCACAATATGGTCTATATAGTGCTTATATTGGACGTTAGACTAACTCAACTACAACTACTACTACCGCTTTACAGTCAAATTCATAAATGTGTTATATCTGACTTTAAAATTATTAATAATATATATAATATTGTATATAACCCATTTTCCCCCGAAACTTAAAAAAATTACTGTTAAGTATATAGCCTTTCTATGTCAAATAAAGCTCATTTTTTTCTCAGTCGTTTCAAAGCACGAGAAAGTTCCATTTACCTTGAGATTATACAACAGTCAAAGGATAGAAACATGTTGATTTTAAAACTTACCGATGTATAACTCCTAAATCGTGCAGGAAGCTTAATGCGCATGTAACTTCTGCAGAGTAAAATCTATGAAGAAGGAAAACAAATATCGGATTACACAGAAGTCTAGATACTTTTGAAGAAAAACGTGATATTTCATTTCCTTCTGTTTGTCTATCTGTTTTTCTTTCGCTTTCTCTCTCTCTCTCTCTCTCTCTCTCTCTCTCTCTCTCTCTCTCCCTCTCTCTCTTTCCCTCTTTCCTCCACAGAATACACACTATTGGGGATACCTTCATGCCGATCACTGATGAGCCTAAAGAGAAAATGTTAACAAATTGGACATCTTTCTTCAAAAAGAAAGTAGCGTGATTAAAGAATCTAACTTTTATTCTAATCATAAAATAAGCCACCAATTTCGTAGAAGAAAATTAGATATGGGTACAAAATATAAATTAATTTTATGTACGTGATTAAGGAAATACGTCTCAGGCGTAAATTTTCAATCAATTTAAATAAAATTAACCGTCATCGTAATTACTCGGGATTTCAAAGGGGCCATTGATTTCACTCAGAAGGATGGTGAAAGTTGCAAACCGTGTTACTCCAAAAATAGTAACACGCTTTTTTTTGCATTTTTGTAATTAAAAAGTTCCAATCTTCCTGCCTGATAAAACCTCTAGAACCCTGGACCAACGGAAACGTGCTAAATCCTCACGTGAACATTACGTGTATCACCATTGGATAGCATGTTTGACAGTTGCAAAGCGTGTACGTCGTGAGCAACAAACTGAAAGTCTGTTTTCCATTTGTGTGGTTTTGACTTGTTTCTTCATACTTTTTTACCATTGAGGTAACTTACGTTGTTATTCGTCTTTTATAAATACGTTTCGCACACACTTTTAAACACTTAAAAAAATAGAATGTATAATTGTATTCCTAAGAATGCTCAAGTACTTATATTTACAGACAATGATGAGATACATGTTTTGCTTTCAAGTTTAAGAGCCACTTTGGTATAACCGAAACACTTTCACTTCTTATATTGAGTTTTGCACCCGATGTTTAAGACTAGATCTAAATCTATATCTACTTTAATGTTCTTTTTATTATTAATCTCGATCAAAATTGAAACATGATAGTTCTAGAATGATTAATGATCCAAGATGCAGACTTGACCTAGAATCTTGGTATACAAATCATGATCTAGAATAATTAAATCTAGATATTTAGATTGTGGGCTAATTTAAATACAGATATCTGTGTATAAACAGCATAATTCCTCGTGTATCTACAATATTGAAGTTTCAGAAATACATCATATTTTTGGATTTTGTATGGCCATGGCATTGAGGCATTTTAGCATTGCCTTTTTAAATTTAGTAAGTGGACAGTACTTTGTTGTTTTTTTAAATAACGGATGAATTTCAACTTTGAATCTAAAGTTTACATTTAATTTAGTTACCATGCATCTACTTTATTTATAAAATTGGCTCTAAATTTATGACTTAGTATTTTCATGTCATTCTTAGCACAAAGCGGCTGAAAGATAAATTGGAAGCTAAAAAGAAATGTTGATATCTTAATGTTTGTTGGGTCTTTTATTCTTTAATATGTAATAAACAGATTCAATTTCGAAAACGGTGACAATTTGTGACTTTTGAATGAGTGGTTCTTTTTTTGGGTGTTATTTATTGCGACACCCCAGAACATTTTTATTTTATGCACTTATCACCATGATGGTAGTGTTGAAGATGATATATATTATGGATGGTAGATAAGTCGACTGAATGAGATAAGAAATTCATACCCTTTGAACTAAAATATATTGCTTTAGCCAGTTTACCTCCTTATACTAGGGGGCGGTAGCCCTGAGATACAACACCGGCTTCCGACTCAGGAGGTCCGTGATTCGAGCCCTGGCGATGTCACTACTACTGGTTGGATCGGTCTCAGTATTGGGGCCCGTCCACAATGTAGCCTATACAATGCGGATGTTGGACGTTAAACCAACGCAACAATCTAATACTGATTAAACTAACCAAAACGTGTACGCGCTTTCTTGACTGTTCACTGAAAACGTGTAACTCAGTCACTCAGAAGTACTTTACATGAACAAACCATGTACCTCAACATCCTTGCAAAACGCTTATGTCAGTGCAAAACGTGTACTCATGTTACAGGCCTATGTTCTTTCTTCTTCTTAAAAGAAATACTCGATCTCTAAAGAAGATAGAAATAGTCACCTTATGTAAAGAACATGATCAAAAGGGTTTTCAATCATGGTATAGCAATGTTTTTTCTCATTGTCTCGAAACACCCACGTCCAGAGCTACGCGGTTTGCAATCTGATTATTTAAAAGGTTTCCGGCGTTGTGACCTCAATTCTTTGTGGAGGCAGAATACCTAGATGTTAAAATAGACCATTCAGATGGCTCTTGTAGATTTTTCAAGGACTGATGAATAGTTTGTCTCTTTAGGTGATCTGATTTCGTAACTAATAATGACTGACTCTTTTCTTGACAAGAATATACCACGCTTATTGTATTGACGTAGAATAAGTCGTTGTTTCTAACAGATACGTGTAATCATTTATAGAACTTCGTGGCACTTCTAACTGAGTGTCATAGTTCAAAGTGTCTTTCGACGGAACATATTGGAAATCAAGTAAGTGTTCTGCACTTTCTACCTCTTCAGGTAAAAGATCCCTCTAAACGCTCATTCTAAAGCTAGAAAGTGCCATGAAATGAGTCAAGAGGAACACTGCCTTTCGGGAACCCTTGTTAAATGGACAAACATGATAATTGGCGCTGAATTGGATAAGAAAAGCGCGGCTGCTTTATGAAGGGACTCGTGCAGATAAAGAAACTCTAGATGAAAAGTGGGAGGTATTTTTGCTTTGACGCAACCTGTCGCCGATTAGAAGGCTAGACTTTCTTAATCCTCGTTGTATTCTCACGTGTACGCATGCAGACGAAGTTGTTCATGGTTTCCGCCCATCTATCAACGAACCCTCCTGTCTTCCCTCTTGACCTGCTATTTGTTTGACCATTACTACCGCCACGTCAATCAGCAGAATGGTGTTTCTTTTCGTAACATTTCTTTCGTTTGTTTCATCGATTATTTGCTTCATCGGCAGAGAAGCTTATGTAAATACAAAATATTGGCTTTTCACACCAACACTTCGTTTTTAACCTATTAATAGGAACCTACCGAAGCCCACCGAAACCTACCGAAACCCACCAAAACCTACCGACCCTAACGAATCCCACCGAAAACTACCGAAACTCATTGAAATCCATCGAAGCCGTTTCATATTCAAAGCCTTAACATAAAATTGCATCGGATTCTTTTAAAAGAACAACCTCCGTTCTTCCAGCAAAATCTCAATAAAATAGGTCAATATTATCATAGTGCAGTGGCATTTGATCCAATCCACAGCATGTGGTCAAACAAAAAGAAATAGTACAGTTAAAGTATGAATAAGTACAATTAACACCGGTACATCTAGGAAAAACTGACCATTAAAATATATAATAGTCTGTCACGGTAGTGAACAGGAATCAACCGAAGCAGCATGCGTGTTAACTAAACATACGGGTTTCTTTTTTTTTAAGATTATTGAAAACTGTATGAGTAATGATTTATGATAATAAAAAACATTATTCAGAAATATATTTATTATGATTATCCTCATCATCATCATCCTCATCATCATCATCATCATCATCATCATCATCATCATCATCATCATCATCATCATCATCATCATCATCATCATCATCATCATCATCATCATCATCATCATCATCATCATCATCATCATCATCATCATCATCATCATCATCATCATCACCATCACAATCGTTATCGTCATATTCTCGATTTATTTTCACGCTATTTATATTATCATCACCACCATCTTTACTGCGACCACAAAGAACATAAGATCAATGACGACTTTCGTAATTCTGTGCTGATCCACACTATTATTAGTATTGCACCATTATTAACCGTATATTTATCATACCGTATGTGTTCCTCGCAAAGTCTCCCAACTGTTTCCACTAGTCCGTGCAAAGTCGTTTTTTCTCTGAAGTCAGTCAACATGCAAAATCCGACCTAAAAAAAACACCACACACACAAACAAAATAACCCTAGAGCTAAGAATAAGTATTTTGCTATGTTGATGAAATTGGTGCGCAATTATTTTAATGTATAAACATTATAAATGGGAATCTTTCATCTATTGAGAAGAGGGGGCATACATAAGTGAAGACAGGAAAGCTAAAAAAATTACTATTAAAACAAGTACAATAAATATACAAAAGCAAAACTTAACTAACTATTGAAAAAGTTACAATCATTATAACTATTATAATTGGAAATATTAAGTCACATGACCAGAAAAACACACTTTCAAATTAAGTTAGATTACCATAGGGTTTAGAGTAAACGGTAAGTTTCATGTTTTTAATGTATCATGTGACTTTATTTCCTTTAGATTTATGGCGAGACAGATCCACAGCTTAGAGCGGAAAAACGAACGAGTTTTTTCACCCATTGTTTTTAATTTGGTCTTAGGGATGTATCGAAAAAAGGAGTTAACGATGCTGCATGTATAATTATATTTAGTTATTTTATAACGTTTTAATCTGTTGCTATCATTATTAATCAAATAGATAAGAGTCCACAATTTTACCAAGTTCAAGATGCCAATTTAAAGGAATGTGTTTTAAGCTTTGATTTAAATGCTGGTTAAGAACCTGTTGTTGTTGTTGTTGTTGTTGTTGTTGTTTGGTGCTTTGGACGACGGCAAGATGGTATGGCGATGCTCGTTGGCTGTTATGTTTTAAACCTTTGGTTTACCCACCAAGCTGAATCTCGCTGATCTAAGGTTTCAGGTTAGAACATTCATCTTAGCTAAATCAGGAATCGTGAGTCATAAAGACATTGGAAGCTTATAATTGATCTATGGCGTACCGGCAGCCAGTGGAGTTATCTCAATAAGCCTACTGGTGTTATCGACTTTTGGAATCCAATTTAACTAGTCTAGCAACCTCGTTCTGGATTTGCTGCAGTTAATTTCTCTTACCTTTTGTGGCTGAGGCTAACTGAGGATCACAATAATCTAATCTAGTTAAAATAAAGGAATATACAAATTTGTTGGCATCATCTGTACAATTATAGTACTGGTAGCACTGAAGGAATCTAAATAATTTTCATTGCATAGGTGGGGCTACTTGCATTTGTTTGAAACGTCGCCAAAATATTTCTGAAGAATGGTAGACCTTGAGCTTTTCGCAAGCATTGAACCTCGTTTCTGATGCTGTTGATTGCAAGTTTGTTGTCTTTATGACGAATTTTGAGAATCATCAGCTCACAATTAGCTGTGCCATCATCATTCGACCATGTTACAACATACGTCTTTGTATTGGAAAGACAGAGAGTGGGGGTATTAATCAAAAGAAAAACACTTTCAGGCTAGAGATTATTTTTTAGTTCAATATACAAAACTTTCTCATCGTTACGAATAAAAGTCCATAAAGATTGGAAATTGTATTAATGATCTACTTGCATAATTATGAAGACCCCAATGAAAAAACTTCAAACTTCGTATTTAGCATCTCTCGTAAATTGACATTTTAATTGTTAAACTCTGTTTTAGTCTTTCGAATTATCTTTATTTATCTCATTTTTGAAAGTCGATCATTCTCTCAACTCAATAATATTAATCAGGTGGAAGAAAAGCTGCTTTTTTGTGTAGTGGTCATAACTTTTTTTTAAATGTGAAATTGAAAAAAAAAGATGTGGATTATTGATAATAATAATTGTGTCAACTTAAAAGAAAATAGTTGGACCCTGATATATACATGTACTAAATTTGACTTAAAGTTAGAGGTTCTCTCTAATTTAAACAATTGATTTTTGTTGTGTTTCATTTTTCTCGCATCTCATTAACATATACATAAAATAATAATGATATAGAAAGGAGACGTGCATTTATAGACATGCTGAAATGGATGGACAGAAGAACATACAGAGATAACTACCTTGCCAAATCCACATGCTTTACTCCGGGACCAAAATCGAAAAACATCGACTAAATTTAGAAGATGATCCGCCTTCTCTGTTTTACAAATACCGTGACGCTCGGGAAACATATTTGACTTAAAATAAAAGTAAAACGAAGCCGATGTAAAATATAAAAGGCAAAACATCTTTTAGTAAATATTGGGTTATTTATGAAAAAAATTATCATCATGAAAATAACCATTAATTTTCACTCGTTTTAAAAATATTTTGTTTCACGATTGCTTAGAAGAAAAAAGTATGATTTGTTTCAAACAGCAAAAAAAGAAACAACAACCTTTCTATTCCCACATATAGAAGTATAGAAAAGTAAATCCATCTTCATAGAAATGATTTTTAAGGGAATCATATCTTTAAAATATACAAAGATTTGAATTTTAATTATAAATTTCCATTTTTGTCTTCATTTCAAAAAAATGAAACAGTTAACTTAAATGCAATTGACAGAAAAAAGGATAAAAATATGAATAAGAGGAACCAACATTTTTAGTAGCACGGTAGGCCTATAAATTATCAAATCTTTGGTAATGTCAAAGCTGGCTAGCTTAAAAATCCATTAACTTTTAACCTGAGCCTTGGAATTTTCCAGTTGCAATTTAAACAAAAGAATTAGATTTTATGGCATTTATCTTAAATCATCGATTCGCGAATCAGTAGTAACAATATTTTCTTTATGTGCAAGATATGATTTAGAGATGAGTGTTTATGGACCTCTATTTCGACAGGGGTTTCTCTCCTATGCAAATTGCTTGTGTGTTTTGTGCATGGTCTCCCTCTGCTCTTCTCTCTCTTTATATGTCCACAAACTGTGTTTTCTTCTAGTCCATCTGCTGTTGTATACGCCCAAAGAAGTTTTAACTGTCTTTATCAAATGGTTTTGGGACTGATTTTTTTTTTATTCCGAAATATCCATTACTTCGTAGTTTGTTTTTCTCTGGGGTTTTGTTGTTGTTGTTGTAATATTCAATTATTCACATCCATAAGAGTTTAGACCACGCACAGCCTTGTGAGTCATTTACTTCAATGATAAACTCTATGTTTATATTGATGAGTATACGAATCGTTTCGGTAAATCACCAAATATTTAGGATTTCAGATAGGTTTTTTTTTTTTTTTTTTACTTCTTTTGTGTATTACCACTCACTTTTCATAGCATTCGGTTGAAGTTGTGGTAGTAACATTTCACTTAAAATAAATTAGTGCTAGATCACTTCTGCGCGAGCTTACATATACAAGCCTTACATATCAAATTAGGTTGGATATCAGGCGCACGAACCGGATGCTATTAGTAAAGGTATTTAAGTCTATTCTATGAGAGATGTAAGAGTTTTCGTTAGCTAACTCGCGTTGGGGCACCGTAGTAACGTGCCTTCATACTTAAAGAATGTTTTTGTCACCTCGATGAGTCCGCACAAGCATCTGAAAATTCACCATTGATTCGGTATGAACGTTTATAAAGGAAAAAATTGTTATTACCTTTTGTTTATCATTATGCAACGTGAGATCGTATAGATATCGGTTTCGCACAGCCACTTAAGGTATGTGCATCATTTTTAAGTGGCACCATAGTATCGTGCGGATCTGTGCTAATATCAGTTCCCTTGTCTTTGTGAAAGAGTATGCATGAAGGCAGAAGTCGAAGTATGTCATGCGTAAAGACATAAGACCAAGGGAAATAATATGAAGTTATCTTCAATCTAAATCCCTACTTTAGTATTCTTTAATACAGTATACTAAGTTTGCTCTAGATGAAAACTGAGATCACCTCTAGATCTAGTTGTTTATTTTTTGTTTTCTTTCACATAAAAATAATTAGAAACATTTAGCACGCAACGTTTAAACTGACGAGAAAACGCGTGTTGTTTCATGCCGAATATATACGAGAGCCTTACTAAAATTAATAACGATGGAAGGTACTCGATGCATTATTTTAACCTTTGAATGTATCCACCATGTTTCCATGTATACTACGCTAGGTAGTCTCCGATCTTTTCCTGTATGACCTCTTTCACTAGCGTGCGTTTACTTTGGAGGCATGTTCAAAGAACGATAGTTCCTTTTCTTTGTGTCGCCTAAGCGAAGTCTTGGTTCATTGAGTTCTTGAGGATAATGTCGATTGTTCTTTTGTCTATTCCAACGTATCCGTAGTTGACATCTGCAGAACCACAATTTAGCGCTATTGGTGTTCTTCTCATCCATCCTTCAAATAGTCCATCCTTGTTGTTGTTATTGTTGCGTCGCCGCTGCGGTTTTTGCTGATGCTTTTTCTGATGTTAGTGTTCCTAATCTTTAAATGTTGCGTTTTAAATGTGATTCAGAATAATGTTCATCGAAATAATTCAACCCACCATGGTTAGAAAGGCAGTTTAATGTTTTAGGTTTGTGTAATCTCTGCTTTCGCTCTGCCACGTTGACTCGCTTGAAAGCAGTAGTACCAGGAAAATAATTAATGAACAAAATAACAAATACAAAATTCCAATAATGAATATAATATGTAATACATAATTATCTACTTTCAAATAATAAGATCAACTTACGAAGAGGTTCTGCGTTAACAGAGGGAACATATCTGACTTTTGATTAGCTGCACCGCCTTTCTTCATAGTGCTTTAAATAAATTTGAAAGGAAAAGGGATAACACTATAATAAAACGTAAGAAACTTAATGTATTTATTGAGACGTACACATATTGAAATTGGCATTCTCTGCACAGTTGTTTTTGGTACAACTCAAAATTTACATATCAGCACGATAGTTTTATTCTTACATGGTTAGCTTCAAAGCCTTTTTGAGCTTGAATCACTTAATTTTATACGACCATGTTATATCTATTTTTTTTTAAAAACGTTTTTAATCAACAGAAAAAGCTCAAGAGCTCGTGGTTCGAACTGACTAGGTTCATTTAAAGAAAGACTGAATTTGATTATCTGTAGCGACAATCGGTCTCTTTTAGCGTTGTTCTGCAACGAGCATTATTTTTAATTTTCTTTTTTTTTATTAATTACTTTATCCTTACTAAGTGAGTTTCTATCCCCTATGCGCCATTGGAAATTTTTCTCAATCTTTTTTTTTCAAAAAACCTGTAAGTTCACTGCTATCCTCTTTCTTTGGACCTTATGAGTTATTCTTTTAATCTCAACTAGCGATACAAAATGTTACCCTGTGTTTCTCAATGTTTCTTGATAACCAAACCACAATTTAATGCTAGTTAGGACTTTTTTTTCTGTATCCTTCCTATCCTTTCTATAATTTCACTTACGCGTGGGAGTCTCGAGAGAGCTATCAGGAAGAAGGAAAAAACAAAAATGTCCAAATTAATTTAAAATCATATGGCTAAAACGTGAATAGCGTTTGAACTATCACATCATAGTTACGACACAAGGTTTACAATAACAATGTGTTAAATATAAACAAAAATTTGTCTTCATGGTTTTCTTCATTACTTAATGCACTCGTATTTTTACTACTGGTGCTGCTACAATAACTACAATAACTACAATAACTACAATAACTACAATTACTACTACTACTACTATAACTACAATAACTACAATAACTACAATAACTACAATAACTACAATAACTACAATAACTACAATAACTACAATAACTACAATAACTACAATAACTACAATAACTACAATAACTACAATAACTACAATAACTACAATAACTACAATAACTACAATAACTACAATAACTACAATAACTACAATAACTACAATAACTACAATAACTACAATAACTACAATAACTACAATAACTACAATAACTACAATAACTACAATAACTACAATAACTACAATAACTACAATAACTACAATAACTACAATAACTACAATAACTACAATAACTACAATAACTACAATAACTACAATAACTACAATAACTACAATAACTACAATAACTACAATAACTACAATAACTACAATAACTACAATAACTACAATAACTACAATAACTACAATAACTACAATAACTACAATAACTACAATAACTACAATAACTACAATAACTACAATAACTACAATAACTACAATAACTACAATAACTACAATAACTACAATAACTACAATAACTACAATAACTACAATAACTACAATAACTACAATAACTACAATAACTACAATAACTACAATAACTACAATAACTACAATAACTACAATAACTACAATAACTACAATAACTACAATAACTACAATAACTACAATAACTACAATAACTACAATAACTACAATAACTACAATAACTACAATAACTACAATAACTACAATAACTACAATAACTACAATAACTACAATAACTACAATAACTACAATAACTACAATAACTACAATAACTACAATAACTACAATAACTACAATAACTACAACAACTACAATTACTACTACTACTACTACTACTACTACTACTACTACTACTACTACTACTACTACTACTACTACTACTACTACTACTACTACT
>RQTK01000360.1:288729-316571 GCA_003991915.1 Elysia chlorotica | reverse complement strand
AATAATAATAATAATAATAATAATAATAATAATAATAATAATAATAATAATAATAATAAGACAACTCTCTTGGTCCAGCCACTATTTCAACTATAAGCATCTATTTTAGTGTTGTTGCTAGCGTGATTGTTACTGGACAAATTTATTGTCCACAGTGAAAGCTTAAATTTACCTTTTTTCTCGAAATACATTTACATTCACAAAGTCGTGGCTGGTTTGAGTGAGTCTGAAAAAAAAATGTCGTTGAATTCTTTTGAGCGGCGAGATCAGGTAATGGGGATTTATAATGATACTGTTTTTAACTACAGTCTATAGTATATAGAACATTTCGGCGATATAAAGGTAAGAGTAGTGTTTTTATATATAAAAAAATTATGGAGAATGATAATGTATTTAGGTGCATGGTTGGGGCAGAATGATACTCTCAGAGTATTTGTATTGTCGGTTTGTTTTTTGTTTGTTCGTTTGTTTAAACTTTAATATGACTTACTGGAAATATTTGTCTGATGCGGAGCATTGATAAAGAACCAATCCCCAAAAGTTTCATTATAAGCTTCTTATGTAATAGGCATGTATGAAAAGGATATACATGTACTTGTGTGAAAGGTGTTTTTCAATGAGTCATAATCATTACCTACAGACTGAGAGAGCTTCTATGAAGTAAAAACTATGCGATACGTTATATTCACCCCAACCTAACCAGCAGGAAAAAGTGCGACCGCCATAGCGGGACTCGAACCGCGCATCTCCAGTGTTAGACGCCGATGCTGCCCCAGGGCTAACAGAAAAATTTATGAAGTTCAACGAATTGCACTTAACTTAGTAGCAACTGGGGTAGTTTTTCTTGGTATAGTTGCCTGGCAATAATACCCGTACCTTGAACAGAATGAATCCCCAAATTAACATGATTACGTGTATTGTTAAATGGTTAAAGTGAGGAATTTACACAACAGCAAGGAAATGACAGCAACTCTTTAAAAATAATCCTGGTGTACAATTTCAACTCATTTCTAGTCATAAGTAAAGACTAATGTTTGTTGATAACGTGTGTGTATCCATCGATTATACATCCTAATCTAACCCTTTCGTGTCCTTCGGTGGAAACAATTATTTCGTTGCGTTGCCTACGTCTATTGTAAAACATAGATTCATTTTGAGAATAGTTTAAGTTCCTGAATAGGCTTTTTTTTTAAAATAATTTGTGCAATGCCAAGATTTGAAACATTTAACGAATAAAATTCAGAATTGTTTGCAATAACATTTTTTTTCTCTGTTACTTGTTAACATCAACTTTAGTCTGAATGAGGAATAAACAAATTAACTCATTGCTACAGACAAAACGATGCAGCCTCTCTCGTTTTCTGAGTAACTTACTGGTGCATGATCAGCTGCTCTGGAGTTGCCAGGTTGCGCTGCGTTTGGTTCTCGATCCATTACGACGGAAGTTGAATCGGGTGGTTCAAGTGTCGCTATAATTCATGTACTTCCAATAACCCCTGGGAATAATAACAGTTAGACCTATATACAGTTGTGTACATCGAAGTGATGAACTTTATTTTGTTTTGCATCATGTCATCATTGGCCATTATATAAAGACACTGGTCAAATATTTCCTTTGTTGTTGTTTTTGTTTTGTTTTGTCTGAGCTTCTGCTCTTTTGCCTAGAGCCTTGAAGAAGAAGGCAGCAGTCCATTGTAGCTGTTTTGAGGATGAATAATAAGTGTTTGGGAGTTCGGGTCTTGGAGGAAGAAATTTTTCCGGTCGTCCCCCTTGCCCACTGTCATTCTTCTTTAAAATTTTGACAAATAATAAATCTTTTGGCCGTTTGGTAAGTTGTTTTTATTAGTGGCTGCTCTTGCAATGATGAATTTCTATGGAAAGTTTCATTTAATGTAAGTAGAGGGGCAATGGAACCTTTAAATTCAGCCTCATAGTTAGAGCATGTTTCGCCGCATGCAGACTAAACCTTTTCTATCTGGAAGACATATTAATGCACTGTATCCAGCATTTACAGTGGCTTTAAAGGCAGGCCCATTGTATTAAATCTAAATCCAATCTTGAGGGTAGCTGTCAATAGTTCTCTCAGCTGTTCTTTATAGTTGAAATAAATTTGTTTGTTTGGTAACATTTTCATCTATCAGTTTAAGTCTTATTTCTGGATGTAGAAGTGGTATGTGAGGTGGTGTTTTCACCACTCTTTGTGTTTGGGCTCTTGTTTCAGGAAGATAACACTTCTCTTTTAAATTTTCGTGTCCTGTGCAGAACAGATTGATTGGTGGTTAAGTCTGCTTTTTCCTTTCCATTTTCCACAAGCACTTTTGTTGCATTATCATTGGGCAGTCTAAGACATCTCTCTCTCTCTCTCTCTCTCTCTCTCTCTCTCTCTCTCTCTCTCTCTCTCTCCCTCTCTGAGTTCTAAAGCTGCATTTTCTCTACTCAAGGACTCAAGATTGGCTTGGATTTCATTTGCTGTTCTGTTCGACTTTTCGCCCTGAAACCTGCTTGGTCTTCGGTTAGACTTTCGGAGTCTTTTAGCCACCAGTAGAGTCGGCGATTGGTGGGTTGTTTTTTTTCCCTAGATCAGTGAGATGGGTCTATAACTCTTTAGATCTTTTGGGTCTTTATCTTTCTTTATCATTATGGTTCAACTCCACAGACAAGGATCTCCCATGTTGATGGACATCGGATCTTTCCACACACCGGTGGGTCCTGTATGTCGCATCTCGCAGTGGCTTGGTGTCCTGGTCAGAGCTCAGTCAGCTACCCATGCACCCAGGCAGCACGACGCGGACGTTGAATTGGCTTGGGTGTTTTATGCGATTAAATAGGCATGGACTGGCAGCTGCCGCACATATTTACCAGAGGGAATGGACGTTTTGCATTAACACTCCTTACTGCCCCTAGATTTGTTTTAAAATCCAAAATGTACATATGTCACCGAGATACTAGATTTTCGTGAAAATAAGAAAGCAGTTGTTTGATGAAATTAATATTCTAAAGGTAACCTTGAAAAATCGCTTGCAGTAAATGCAAAAAATAGAAAAGTGTTAGTCTGAGTCGCAATTAATGTTCGAGACATGTAGCCTACCAATAGAAACACTAGGCCTATACATTGTCACATAGCCATTGATTTTTAATTCGTTAATAGGGCAATATAATTTTACGTTGAAACGTTTTAGGCTAAAATGTTCCTGTGCTTGTGTGAAGATGGTAAGTAGGCCGAGCAATTCATTTTTTGCTTGTTTTTTTGTGTGTTTTCAACGATTATTCCAACAGAAGGTAATGTCTACTCGCCACTGTGTCATTGCGATACCGAAATTCAATTTCCACCCACAAAGGTAACTAAAAAAAGTACAATGTATTAAATTTGCATACGTATACATTGTACTGTGTAAAAAATTATTACCTACAGGGCGTCGCTTATTTACCAAACTTTAAATTCTTGGTAGAGGTGACACAAGGAAAATCTATAATCCTTCTTCTGTGTAGACTAGTATCATTTCTGCAATATAATTGTCTAGATCTATTCTAAAATACCCACTACTTTTCCAAGGTCAATTTGGACCTACCAGGTACTTTGCCGCCACATTCAACTAACTATAATGTACACGATTAAATAAGAAATTAGATGGAGAGCATGTCAAAACGCAATTTTGTTGCATTATAAAGTAAACAACAATCAGCAAAAAAAAGAAGTTCTAAGGGCAGATTTTTTTTTAAGATGGCGCACTAAAATAAATATCGCAAGCTTCCGTTCATTACAAGTGTAGCACTATTTTGTGTGCGTGTGTGTATGCAAAGGATAAAAATATGCATAGGAATAACCTATGTGATCATTTTAAGCAGTTGGATGTAATAATACTTATTTTAAGCAGTTGGCCAAGTCATCTAATTAGTTTGAAACTAATTATTGTCATGTCCACATTCTAGCTACTTAACTGGTGCGCTAAAAGTTTTCTTACAGTTTTTGGTGTACGTTGGAGAGGTTTACTGCGGACCAGTTTTCAGATTATATAATAGTTTATTCGTATCGCTGCGTATGGCAACCGTTTTTAATTATCATGCATACATACATATAGTCTAATAGTTATTAGTATAAAATGCACATGATTTATTGTTATTACCCACAATCCCATTCTCAGGTATTGGGAGATGGACAAATCTAAAAGGATGAATATTGATTGTTTTTATAGTGTGTTAAAACTAATAAAAGTCGAAAATGTTTTCCTGACACTGTGTAAGAAACAATGATACAATTGTGTATTAGGAGCCAGACTTTTTTTTTTAAACAAATAAACCACGTAGCTTATAATGAACAACTTTTTAATTACATAAGAAGCATTTATATAACGTCAGCACAACATGTTCGTTTCTTTGTAAACTTCTGCATGCTTGTTTTTGTGGTACATGGACTTTGTTTAAACATGTTCAGTCATGATTCCTGAATAACAAAATTGATCCATTATTATACCGAACTAACATTTGAATGGCTGAACTGCTGAGAGTGAGCACTGAGAGATGGTGTTTGCGCTCTAATTGAATGTCTAACTGCTGAAAGATGGAGTTCGCTCTCTAATTGAATGTCTGAACTGCTGAAATATCGCGTTTACGCTTTTTTTGAATGGCTTAACTGCTGAAAGATCGCGTTCGCACTCTGTATAAACGGAGCTTTCCTCTTTCCAAAGTCCAAACGATTTAAGTGCGGTATCTAAAAAGGGAATTCTATTTTTGTAGTTTCCTACGTTGTATTGTAATCAT
This sequence comes from Elysia chlorotica, assembly GCA_003991915.1. Lineage (NCBI taxonomy): Eukaryota > Metazoa > Mollusca > Gastropoda > Plakobranchidae > Elysia > Elysia chlorotica. Next base: position 311,813 of record RQTK01000360.1, on the reverse strand, counting down.
ATACATGTACTTAAAAATGCATTCCGTTGTTAAGATAAACTTTACCATAGTTAGATAAGTTTTTAAATCCCTTTATGTCTCGTTATTTATTGCAAAAATATTTTGAACGGAGTACAAAAAAGGTTACAATTGAGAAAATAAATTATGAGTAAAGAAAGTTTATATATATGTACGTAATCATTGGTGATTTATAAAATTTCTGTTTCGTTGTTGAGGTCTTGTCTTCGAATTCGATTGTTTTTTTTTGTTGTTGTTTTTTTCTAACAAACTCTTACAACAAAATTAACTTTTAAATAGTGTGGATTCTCATAATAAAAAGGAAATATCATGAAGAATTATAATGTACATTCCGCTTGAATACTTTTATTTTTTGGTTCTAAACTTCAATCTGTTATGTCATTTTATAGTCCGTAAAAATAATTACATAACTGTTAACAGTCCCTTGAATTTTACTGTCATATACACAATACATGTATTTCGTCGAAAATTAATGGCACTATGCATGACAAAGTTTGTCTAATTTTTGAAAATGAAAAAAATATATATGTGTGTGTGGAAGGAGAGAATACTGATAACTCCTTAAAGGGCAGAGCACAAGACAGAATTTAAACAAATTTCATATCATTGTATCTTTGATATTAAATTTGGTGCCTTAAAATTTTACAATCGCTTTGCATAAACCAAGGATGTTTAAATGAGCTCCACCGGCTTCCAAAATCGGTATAAAATCTCAGTTTTATTAAACATAACAATGCCTGAAAGATCCCTTATTTCCAGTTTACTTGAAAGATATTTTGCTAAAAATAATTAGTATGCCGTAAAAAAAAACTGCATTCGAAAACAAATGTCAACTTATTAAACCCAAGGCTCAACTGATGAATGTAGGCAATCTTTTAACTGCATTGGACCTAATCTGTCTGTATCAATGTCCGCCTCTGAGAGTTTATGTACATGAATCCTTAAAAAACGAACCGAGACATGGCTTTACTTAAGTATGTATAAATTGCATAAAATCTTCTTTTACTTCTATAATATTAAAATCGTCATTTCTTTTACATTGTGCAATTTTCAAAAACCATTATCCTAATTTTAATTGACTTGGAAAGAAAAGAGAGGGTCAAAGTGACAGAGAAGATACCGACAAAGAGGGAGAGAGAGGTTGAGACGGAGACAGAGGGAGCTCACACACAGAGAGACAAGAGGATGGAGGGACAGAAAAAGAGAGGAATCAGATATAGAAAAACACTACATGAATTTGTGACACAATTGTGCACAATAGGCCTTTAGCACTGGTATTAGTGAAAATTTAACACATACAACAGTTATGGAGTTAGAACAGATAATACATCACTATTTAGTATTAAATTTTAGAAAAACAACTTATTTTGAGTTTTCTTTAATCGTTTCCACATAAAAACAAATCCAGTCACAGTTTTTTTTTCCTCCAAAAATATAGATATGAACGTGAAAGGAGACAAAAACATGATTCTACACCAATGCAAGACAAATTAATGATGATACTCTCAAACATATTTGTTGGGAGTCATATGTATATTGAAAGACTTCAACAAAAGATAATAAAACTAGCAAGAAATCTTTTCTGCAATTTATTGTTTTATGCGTACCCTCTATGCTAAAAAATATACTGTAGCTGCCCATTATTATTTCAAAAATTTCTAGTGGACTAACAAAATCAACTTCTTTAATTGCAATGTAGGTATACATGTGTTTAGTTATGATGAAGTTGATGATTCATTCTAACCTGGATTAAACAGTTCCAGGGAAAATATACCAAATTCAAACTCAAACTCACATTTTCGATATTAATTTACATAACTGATCAAAAAGCAAAGTACAGAGTAATCTTCAACTTAACCCACGAACCCATTTAGCTCCATACACACAACATAATGGGGTACCGTAGATAAAATGTTTACTTGACAGAAAATTTCACTTACTACCTCAGGACATTTCTATCTTTCAGTTCTTGTCAATTTCTAGAGAAATATTAATATAGGCAGTTCAGCGACCGCAAAAGCAGTGACCCAATTTTGCCGCCAGAGGCCCCATTCATTTTTGTGACCAGCCATTGAGCCCTTTGTTTTATTTCCGGCAGAACCAACCAACTTTCCATTCATATTTTTTTAAGAAGAAAGAAAGCACTTCTCAATGGCATTCGTACGAGTTAAATCCATGCGGTAGAACTGGAGTTATTCTTCATTGAAATTAAGGTAGGATTTGAGGTGTGATTAAAAAAAAAAAAAAAAATTCCTGTGATGTTATGAATCTTTCAATGTTGATAAGCCATTTCTGTACATCATTGTACCATTTTTATGTTCTTAGTACATGTATAGATTGATTGCTTACAAAGTTACATTAATTGTATACATTATCTATGATTATAAACAAAACAGGTCAAACTCAAAGTAATCATTTGACATTCAAAAAGATCAGACAATGCAGTGGTTTAAAAAATTATTTCTCACGACATTTAAAAGCAATGATTTGCAAAAGAGCAGCCTCATTGTTATTGAAGTTGCTTTGCTCATGAGACATGTATTTATGTATTGTAAGAGATTTCACCATAAATCATTTCATTTTGTTGGAAAACATAAGTCATGTTCATCAATCAGAAGCATCATACTCATACAAGTATCATTTTAGAGTTAGCATTTATTCTGTTAGCACTGTATGTTCTAAAATCTATTTTTAAGACCAGAACAAGTTGCACCACTTCTTAGCATTTCTCAAACTTCTGCAAACATTACACTGCTTGATGAGCTAACTAATGCCTAAAGCACACGTGGCAACCGTTGTCTTCCAACAAATATAAACAACTCTTGAGGAAATCACAATTTTTACTTTATCTAACCACATGTCGTTTTTTTTTTTTTTTTATAGAAGGATTGCTCTTACATATTCCTAGCAATCCTACAAACCATAGTTTTGATAGTGATTTTTTTCATTTTTTATTTTATATTCAGGACTAGTAATAAGAATGTAGACTATGGTGTAGAAATGAAGGAAAAATAACATAAGGAATCATATGGAATTTTATCTACAAAATAGTGCTGCCCAATGGATTGCCTATAATAGTTTCAACCATCAAAATAATTGCATGGACTGCATGTTAACCGAACATGTATACTGCTTCAAACCACAAAAGAACAAAAATTAAAACTGTAGTCAGTTATGAGCAGTTATTTTGGAAAGTATCAATTTCACATAAATTGTACTTGATTCAACACAAAAGAAAACTATAACTCAATGAATTAGATAACCAATAGTTAGAGTCCTGATAGTGAATCATATACACACAATTTTGAATAAAAAAAAGTCATCCATTGAAGTGAACTTCAACATAAATTGTCTTTTGTGGTCAGCAAGGGAAAATCATAAAAAGAGGCAGTACCTGTACATTTTAAAACAAATCATTAGTGAGTTACAGTGAAATCTGCTTTTGTTTTAGATAAACCTTTTGGGGACGGACTAAATGTTATAAACAACATTTTTCCTTTTTTTTTAAAGCATATTTGTGCCTCAGAAACAGTAAAATTCCTTTCAGATAAACCTACTGGGAACAGACAAAATGTTTTTTTATTGTAAGTTTATATTACCAAGTGACTGTAAAAATAAGAAAAAGGCAAAGAGGTCTTTTGGAAATTTTAGTCTACACAAAGCCATAGTTTATCTGAAAAAGTTTATCTTATTCTTGAGCGGATTCCACTGCAGTTTATTTAATCTTATACTTAATGAATGTTAACAACAAAATCTATGCCTCCTCCATATCTTCTCCAGCTACTACCTCTGAGACATCAACAGCATCGTGGAGAACAACATATTCACGGGAGCTGAAACCAAACTTTATCACATCTTTCTCCTTCAGTTCATAGTACCGACTGGCCTCAATTTGTTCTCCGTTAAGATAGGTGCCGTTGGCTGATTCTAAGTCAATGATATATGGGCGCACTCGTCTACCAGGTGTGCCATCCGGCCGTGTGTACGGCATGGCTCTGAACTGTAAAACTGCCTGCTGTTTGGAGCAGGATGGGTGGTCTACAGGGATGTCTGCTATGCGACGGTCACGCCCAAGGAGGAATGCACTCTGACGGTGTATATGAAGCACAGGAAGAGATTCTTGACCCTTGAAGGGATAAAGGCGCCAGCGCCTTTTGGGCTTCATTGCCTCAGGTGGCTCGTTATATTTTATAACCACACCCCGAAATGTATTTGTGTCTTCAGTCAATTTGCCTGACAATCCAAAGTTGGGCTGCTGGCGTTCAGCTGTTTCATTCTCTTTCTCTCCAACGTTTTCAGGATTTACCGTGCCAGGCTCCGATTTCACCCTTGGAGCATCTGTGTTGAGACCATGGTCTCCCCCAGCAATGTCTCTATCTCTACGAGCATCCCTACGGCGCTCATTATATTCTTGCCTCACCCTCTGCTGCTGTTGGAAGTTGCGGTCATCCTTTTCTTGTTTTATCCTAATTGAGGGATCAAACTCTGTAGACGAACGTCTTGATCTGTGACTGTGGTGGTGGGATACATGTTCTCGACTTCTCCCTTGCCTGTCTGCACTACCGTGTCGCCTATGTCTATTACTGAGATCTTCACGACCCATATCATTACTCTCACTTTTGTGGTTTCTACCTCTCTCTCCTCCACTTATTTCATCTCTGAGTTCTTCGCGACTCCCTGAGGACTTTTTGTGTCTTCCTTCTTTACCATGTTTGTGTTTATGCTGTTTTCTTCTGACGCTCTCGCTCTCCTCCTCTGATGAAGACTCACTGTGATGTCTCTTGTGGGACTTTTTCCTCTTGTGTTCCTCTTCTTCATACGGGCTGTGGTTTCTACTGTGTTTGTGGCGCTTCTGGATTTTAAAGGAGAAAAAAAAAAACAAGGCCTCAATTAGTTTATAAGAACATTTATGTTACATGTTAGAAGTTTGATTACAACAACAACAAAAAACCAGCAATTTTCAATTATGTATGCTCTCCCATGATTTTTCATTTTATTACACTTACAGGTAATATTACCACCACGATAAAATTGGGACATAGCACCTTCTTTACTAAAAAATGTTTGCTTGACAAAAACTGTGCACAAAGATCAGTTCTAAATGTCAAGGTGACATTTTTATCTTCTTTTTTTTATTATATATATTTTTAGACCCACATTTTAAAATAAAACACTTTTACTCAGTTGTAGCTTGAAATACCATTGCCATGAAAACAATAATGTACAATGTACACATGTTCACGACAGAAATCCTCATCTCATTTTGTATTGCTTAAAAATAAAAGTGCCAGCATAATAATAATGGGGTGGTGAGAAATAAATTTCAAATGGAACTTTTTTTCGAAATCATATCACACATAGTGATAGTGTGATCGAGTTGCAACCTCTATTTATAAATGAGGAATGGCTAAGTCCTGTGTATCTTACTCTGAGGCCCTGTTGACATTAAGGAATTTATTCCCGACTAGAGTTACAGGAATGTTCAAATTCATACTGCATTTTAGGACAACCGAGGGGACTAAAACAACTAGATTAGATAGGCCTAAGTTCTAAAACATTCCATTTTTAATCCTTTTAATTTCAAAGTTTCAAAATGTCAGTTTATTAATTTAAAACTACACAGTATTTTGTCTTTAAAAAATGAATTGCAAATATTAAAATAAAACAACAGGAAAATGTGTATTAAAACCAAAACCATACATATACTGATTCAGAGTGATTATTCTCAGACAGGCTGCCAATTCTAGTTCATATTATTCCTTCTTTTTTTTTGCCAAGCCAATCTCACCAGATCTTTTATAATTCTGTGATTTGATTTGAGGTTGAAGTATAAATCTAGATTAGAGATCTATAGATCCAACTGGTTTAGAATACTACTATTTAATATTCATGGTAAAAAATTAATTTAATGCAAGAAAAAAAAAAAAAAAGACAAACGTATTCTAACCAGCTGCTCTATAGATAAATTAATTGGAGAAAAAAAAACAGGCTGGAAATAATAGATTGTTCAAAAGTCTGTCCATCAGAAAAGACACAGCACAGGGAATTTATAATAAGCTGCAGTATGGAACCCTTAAACAAAGGAATATTGCTGCATTAGAAGGACTCCAAAGACGTGCAGTTCCTATTGTTACAAATCGACCAAGAAACACCAGCAGTATGGGTGACATGATCCAAATTCTCAACTGGGAGACCTTGCGAATTACTGTATGTACATCTAGCTGTGAGTGTGATGCATGCCAGACGCAATCAAATTTCACCTGTAGACAATTAAAAAGAATACCCTACAATTCTTCTTCCCGAAAACACAGCGAGAAAAGAACAACCTCCCCCAGGAAGCTGTGGATGGCTAAGGTGCTGAGGCGTTCCAAGAAAGGATCGACAAGGACCATACATTGAAAAACTCCAAGTTAAAAAAAAAACTGGAATAATGAATATATTAATATTGTGGCGTCCACGATACACATGACTCGCTGCGGCACTCTAATGACTCTATCACCGAACCGGAGAGCTCAGTTGTTCTAATTTGACCATTGAAGAAAGAACAAGGGAAAAAAAGATGTATAGATCTAGTGGTCTAAGAAATTACAAAAGTATCTTTAAGCACCTGCGAACCTACATGGTAGGTTACAATCAAACCTGTTAATAGATCTAGAATCCATATTAACCAAAGATAGAACATCGTTTCTCACCTGTTCAGTGGGCATTGTCTCTTCTCTTCTTGGAGCTAGAAGTTAAAAGTATAGATATACGTGATAAGTAACAGACCTGTAAGCCTATCTACATATAGATGTTACAGATGAGATTCCTAGTGACTAGGTATACGTTTAAGCTGTACCAGCCCACAACTCTTTAAAACTGGAGATCCACTTCAGTAGTCTTCCAGTCTAAACTCTAGATCTGTGTCTAGTCTACACAGTACTTTGTAAGTAGATTCGGTATATAATCTATATAGGGTTTAGACTGGACATTTTCTATGTACTTAAATGCAAATAATAGATCCTAATAATGTAAATTACTGAATGAAATTAGCCAACTGCTGTCATTTGAGACTGGTTTACTTTGATTGTTGATCACTAGCTAGATTCAAGATCTACAAGAACCTCAGACGACGGCCGGAAGTAGCGAAATGAAACTAGAAATCAAACTATACAGAGGAGAGTTCTATTAATAGACATCTGTGAGAAAGTAGGTTTTTCGTCCTCATTTTGATTGGACAATATTCAATGACTACTACTTGTAAAAGAGTTGGGCCCACTGTTACGGTTGTAAACAGAAGCAGTAGTAGTAGTAGTAGTAGTAGTAGTAGTAGTAGTAGTAGTAGTAGTAGTAGTAGTAGTAGTAGTAGTAGTAGTAGTAGTAGTAGTAGTAGTAGTAGTAGTAGTAGTAGTAGTAGTAGGAGGAGGAGGAGGAGGAGGAGGAGGAGGAATAATTGTTGTTGTTGGTGGTGGTGGTTGTTGTTGTTGTTGTTGTTGTTGTTGTTGTTGTTGTTGTAGCTTACGTACATGTATTAAAACAGATGACCACTTTCTTTTGAGTATTATTGGTTCATAATGACAGAAAGAGGTGATCTTTCTTATTTTTTGATGTCCTATATCTGAAAAGATCCTACGCAACGATGAGACCTTGGACTGGGATCAGAAACCTAGCAGATTACATTATGCATGTACTAACCCAACACAAGTAGGAACAAATTCGGATGCTAGAGTGGGGGGGCAAACCATCTATTCTGTGGATCGAACCACCACAACCGTCGTCTTTACCATAAGCTTATTATTTATTAATTTTTTACATGTATAAGCAAAGATAATGAAAGTGTCGGTGTCCAATCCTCTCAGATTTTGAGGGTTTTTTTTTTTTTTTACGGCAAGTCAGCACAATAACGGCTATATTATTGTACCCATGATGTTCTGAGACAGTTAATACATTACACTTTTAGCAACGATGATTTCTTTATCTCTATGACTGGTAAAAGCATAAAATTTTTGCATAAACGGTAATTAAAAGTATTTAATAATACAGCAGTTTAAAAGATCCAAGTGTTGGATTATCAAGGATTAATTTTATGTATTTTTTTCTGTTTCTTTGTTGTTGTTGTTGCTGTTGTTGTTGTTGTTGTTGTTGTTGTTGTTGTTGTTGTTGTTGTTGTTGTTGTTGTTGTTGTTGTTGTTGTTGTTGTTGCTGTTTTGTTGTTGTTATTTTTTGGCAGGTTATTCCATCGCGCTGTCCACTTCTCTCTTATAAACTTCAGTATAACTGGCTTTGCATCTGGCGCAGATATATGTACCTGATAATGTTTCAGTTCAACCCCAATCTTGGCGAGCTCATCAGCCATTTTATTTCCCTCAATGCCAATATGGCTGGGGATCCAGCAGGGAGACATTTTCTAACCACTTTTTTTGTAGTTCATGGATTTTTCTCAATATGTGAAGAATTTTTCAAGTTTTTCTCTCCGACCGCTTTCACCAGTGAAAGCAAGTCAGAGAGGATTTAGAAATGTCTTTCTTTAGGTGGAGACAGTGTCGAGTGCCATGCACAGGCATGCATTTTCATTTGGTCTGAATGATTTTCTACGATTCGTTCAAACTTTTCTCTATATAATTATGGAGGAGCTTTGTCCTTTTGGAGAGCTATCAGGTCAAGAATGCTTCGTGTTCTTTCCAGCGTCCAGAGAAAGATTACCGAAAAGGTGTCTTCTTCAGTAGAATAAGACATTTAAGTCATTTCAAGAAGGAGCTGAACACGGTGTTGGTGGTGGTGGTAAAAAATTATATATAGGCCTACTGTTATGTTATTACGGCGACGACGGCCCACGTATGAGTCAAAATAAATGTTTGGTGATAAGAGATAAGTTTCATTGATGCTTACAAAGTAATCTACACATTAAGTTGTTGATAACGCAGCAGCGAACAAGAGATGGTTGAGTGATCCCATTGGTCCAGAAGATACTAATTGTCCCTCCTGATACACTAGGATCGCACAGATAGACACAGGCTGCATTTACTCATGTAGTAAGTAGGCTCATAATTTAACCGATACAGAAAGGGCCTCAGACGACAATACTAAGATTCTTGTGAACCGTTCGCAATGGATGATAAGAATATACACGAACACATCCTGGACTCGAATAATAAGACTTACCATGAGTTGACTAATGTAGATGAAGTCTGACTGAAAGTTCAGTCATATATCACTACCTGAAAATGATATAAACAAATAATAACAAGACGCAAACTCTAGCTTGATACTTAAGCGCGCCGAACGCAACGAACAACACTCTTTTATCTTGATACTATCCCAGGGCCAATCTTGTCAAAAGGAGATTTGTACCGTCTTATTAATGCATTACATTTTCTTAATTCATTTAATGCACGGTGGTAGCTGTTTAGTAGACCCACAGTGTTAGTAGTAGTAGTAGTAGTAGTAGTAGTAGTAGTAGTAGTAGTAGTAGTAGTAGTAGTAGTAGTAGTAGTAGTAGTAGTAGTAGTAGTAGTAGTAGTAGTAGGAGTAGGAGGAGTGTAGTAGTAGGAGGAGGAGGAGGAGGAGGAGGAGGAGGAGGAATAATTGTTGTTGTTGGTGGTGTTGTTGTTGTTGTTGTTGTTGTTGTTGTTGTAGCTTACGTACATGTATTAAAACAGATGACCACTTTCTTTTGAGTATTATTGGTTCATAATGCTAGAGTGTGTGTGTGGGGGGGGGGCATCTATTCTGTGGATCGAACCACCACAACCGTCGTCTTTACCATAAGCTTATTATTTATTAATTTTTTACATGTATAAGCAAAGATAATGAAAGTGTCGGTGTCCAATCCTCTCAGATTTTGAGGGTTTTTTTTTTTTTTTACGGCAAGTCAGCACAATAACGGCTATATTATTGTACCCATGATGTTCTGAGACAGTTAATACATTACACTTTTAGCAACGATGATTTCTTTATCTCTATGACTGGTAAAAGCATAAAATGTTTGCATAAAAAGGTTGATTAAAAGTAGTTTAATAATACAGCAGTTTAAAAGATCCAAGTGTTGGATTATCAAGGATTAATTTTATGTATTTTTTTCTGTTTCTTTGTTGTTGTTGTTGCTGTTGTTGTTGTTGTTGTTGTTGTTGTTGTTGTTGTTGTTGTTGTTGTTGTTGTTGTTGTTGTTTTTTTTGCAGGTTATTCCATCGCGCTGTCCACTTCTCTCTTATAAACTTAAGTAAATTGGCTTTGCATCTGGCGCAGATATATGTACCTGATAATGTTTCAGTTCAACCCCAATCTTGGCGAGCTCATCAGCCATTTTATTTCCCTCAATGCCAATATGGCTGGGGATCCAGCAGGGAGACATTTTCTAACCACTTTTTTTGTAGTTCATGGATTTTTCTTAATATGTGAAAATTTTTGGATTTTTCAAGTTTGCCTCTCCGACCGCTTTCACCAGGGAGAGCCAGTCATAGAGGATTAATTTTTTCTTTTCTTTTCTTGACGTGGAGACAGTGTTGAGTGCCATGCATTTTCATTTGGTCTGAATGATTTTCTACGATTCGTTCAAACTTTTCTCTATATAATTATGGAGGAGCTTTGTCCCTTTGGAGAGCTATCAGGTCAAGAATGCTTCGTGTTCTTTCCAGCGTCCAGAGAAAGATTACCGAAAAGGTGTCTTCTTCAGTAGAATAAGACATTTAAGTCATTTCAAGAAGGAGCTGCTGAACACGGCGGTGGTGGTGGTGTTAAAAAATATATATGGGCTTACTGTTATGTTATTACGGCTACGACGGCCCACGTATGAGTTAAGCTTATAAGAAATGTTTGGTGATAAGAGATAAGTTTCATTGATGCTTACAAAGTAATCTACACATTAAGTTGTTGATAACGCAGCGAACAAGAGATGGCTGAGTGATCCCGTTGATCAAGCAGATACTAATTGTCCCCCCTGATACACTAGGGTCGCAGGCTGCATTTACTTATGTAGTAAGTAGGCTCATAATTTAACCGATACAGAAAGGGTCTCAGACGACAATACTAAGATTCTTAATATGAACCGTTCGCAATGGATGATAAGAATATACACGAACACATCCTGGACTCAGCATAATAAGACTTACCACGAGTTGACTAATGTAAATCAAGTCTTATTATTACTCATTATGAAAATTTAGTCGTATATCACCACCTACAAATAATATTTTTAAAAAAACAACAATATCAAAACGCGAACTCTAGCTTGATGCTTAAGTGCACCCAACGGAACGAATAACACTCTTTTATCTTGACACTATTCCAGGGCCAATCTTGTCAAAGGGAGATTTGTACCATCTTAATGCATTACATTTTCTAAATTCATTTCATGTACGGTGGCAGCTGTTTAGTAGGCCTACAGTGTACCTTTAGGCGTCGTGGGACTGTGGTGAATGCCACGCTGTCTTGCATTGTGACTCTCCTCCTAAAAGAACAAGTAGGGCCTGTGGTACCTTTTTTATGTTGATTTTTAAGATTTTGTCTCGGGTACGGAGCTCGACTTTGCGCAAAGCAGTAAGAGATGTTTGTGATACGAACAGGACAAGATGGTATTTTTTACTCACTTAGTGGATTCCATATCATGGTGCTCTCAAATTAAAGTCATGTGCAAACATTCCCCGTTGATCTTCTGTCTTGTGCTTTGGATCGCAGCTCCTCGAAAGTTTCTTCTGTCTTTGGCGGAGTGGTTGGTTTTTAGACATTATAAGTGTGTGTGTTTAATAGATAGATAATGTTGTGGTATTCCTGACACGAAATTTATTTTCTTTTCCTTTCTTTACAAAGGTTATAAAAATAAATTTGGTTTTTCTTTTTATTGTATCCCTAGCTATCAATGAGACACGTGTCTAGCTTTGAAAGTGGTGCAAGAAAAGAAAACGCTTCAAATACGCTCAATCGTGATTGCAGTATGGAGCGGAAACAAAAACAACACAATACAGTAATTATATGAGATGTACAGTATTCAAAATTTCAAAAATACGGGTCTATGAGTATGAGATGTACAGTATAGATAAAGATTGCCAACTTTGAAAACTAACACAACGGGGAAAAGAAGGGAGATTATTATTAATTTAAACAGTTTTATATAAATATTACACTGACCTCCCTTAACTTAATAGCCGGCAGTCTGAGCTACCTGAGGTGACGGTCAAGGTTTGTTTACTTCACTAGATCTAGATCTTGATCTAAATATTAACTATTTGCCATTTAAATTCCGCTTAATAAGGCAGACATGCTTCGGCCATCACATATAGCGCTATCCCCCAAAGTTCATTTTTTTCTTCAAAGACATCTGCTCTCAAGTCCAAGTAATTCAAAGCAACCCTGTCCCTGTGTGTTCCACTCTTGAAAAATAGTGTGCCCAAGGCTGTAGCCTGGAAGGGAAAGGCCAAGCCGAAGGCCATTCATCTAATCTTATCGGATCTAGATCTAGCATTTATCTAGATTATATATTTTATTTCTAGATCTTGAACGTGGCTATGAAACTCTACCGCAACTTTTGTTATCAACATCGCCTATCAACACATTTGATGAATAACTTTAAATTTAAGAATTAGATTTAGAATAGACCAATAGTTATAGAGGACAGGTACAACTACAACTGCCTGGTGCCTCAATTGAAAAGGAACAAATTAAGATAATATTATTGGTAGAAGGCAAATTTCTCTCCTAGTTTAACGTCTTCTAGATTCCAGGTCTCAAGAAAGCAATTTAATGTTAGCAAAAGTACATTTCTAAAATAACCCAACATGTAACATCCTTCCAAAAGTTGTATGTATACCTCGACATGACCCAAGCTAAGGGTACCCATAATTTAGTTGGTCACCTAATACACGAAATGACATTAACACAGCCACTTGAACCAGTAGTGGTAAGCCTGCCAGAGTGGCGCTTGAACCACAGACCTCACAACGCACATTATATTGAAGCTATCTTAACTTCAGACCAGCGTTGCTACCTCGCCCCTCCCAAATTAGAATACTGTTAGCAAGTGTGTGTACATATAAGTCTAAAGTAATACTGGCTGAATATATAGATCTAGTGTTTCAGTCCAAATATTGCTATGTACACACCCTATAATAATGATCAGGAAAGCTTTGTAGCATATATAATACTTTTATTTCAAACTGTATCTATAGAAAATGTTAGATTAGGAGGGAATTTTGCCCTCTTCAGTTGCCCAACCAAATATTTTTATTGGAATAAAAACGCTAAAAGGTAGTGCATATAAATAGACAAATGAGGACAAGAATGTAATTTTTAAATGTACCGTTTTTTTGTACATTATATATATAAATATTCTTGTATAGTTTTCTTTTTTTTTTTCATGCCCAGGTTTATCAATTTTAGCCAGCAATCGACTGTTTTCCAAATCTATAAAAAACAACATGCCGTCTGCACTGGTTTTCTTGGCTGAAGGTGCCGAGGAGATGGAGACTGTGATCAGTGTGGATGTTCTGCGCAGGGGTGGAGTATGTTAGTTTTCTAAAACTTTGTCAGACATTAGCAATGATTTGTATGCAGTATGCACAGATTGTCCAACCTCTTAATAGTCATATAATTAAAAAAAAAAATTAAAAGTATCTTCTTTGTCCATTTCTCTCAGACTCAAGATCAACCTTATAAGTTGATTCAGAGCTCAAAAATGGTTGTGAAAAAAAAGGACTCTCTCTCTCACACTCTCTCTCTCTCTCTCTCTCTCTCTCTCTCTCTCTCTCTCTCTCTCTCTCTCTTTCTTTGATTATTTACTTTCTTCTGTTTCATTTTATCAATTTTACCAGATTGATGTCACCCTCGCAGGTCTTAATGGTACAGAGCCTGTTCTGTGTAGCAGAAATGTCAAAGTTGTGCCTGACAAATCTTTGGCTGAGGCCCTCAAAGCTGGACCATATGATGTTTTGGTTTGCCCTGGTGGTCTTAAAGGAGCTCAAAATTTGAGTGCAGTAAGAGGCGTTATATGATTTTGTTGTTGTTGGAAACTTTAAAAATTCCAAAGATTTACCTTACATATTTTCTTGTTGATTGAGAATTATGTAGCCTATGCTCTAGTACACATAATAGAAAAACTAAGTACTCTTGTGAATTGAATAAAGCAGGTTATTCCAATGTTGTTGTTCTTATTTATTTAAGTAAATACACAATTTGTTTTTTTTCCAGTGGCAACGTAAACTACCTAAAATTTTACCTTTATTTTGTTATTTTATTATTTTTTTAATATTGAAAATAGGGTCGTTTTTAGTATTTTCTTTGCATTGCTTAGACATTTGTAACTTTAAAAGGATGCCTTTAATTACCATATCTTTGAAAAATTATATATTGAAGATAAAATTTGCCAGTTAATCTATTGGCTTTTTGAAAGGTTTTATCTACAAAAGATTTAACATGGGATGAATGTTTTAAATATCATGTATCCTAAGAAAATTATCAAAGGCAATACAAAATTGTAAGATGCCAACCAACTTTTTAGCTCAAATGATAAAGAGATTAAAAAATGCAAAAAAAATTTCAGAATATGAAAAATAAGTGCATTAGTGAACAGGTAGAAAATAAATGGATAAATTGTTTCAATGCGTGGAAGAGTGACAAGAGCATTGAAAGCAATAAAGCATCAAAAGGTTGAAAGGAAAATCTGTGTAAAAGTGTTTTGAAAATGATGAGCTTCAGTTGATTCAAATTATTGAAAAAAAAAAAGACTGCAGTGACTTATGTCTTGATCTTATCTTTTATCCAACAATAAATGGTCAGCATAGCTATTGAAAGATAGAATGTCTTGCGGATGCTGGTTTCTTTTTTTTTATAATTTTAAATACTTTAGCACAATTTGAGTCATATTTTTGTATGCAGTCTTATCTGCTTCATAAAAGATTAATTTCTTATATATATTCATTTGAAAATTAGTTCTTATTTCAAATTGTATCAGTCCTCAGAGGTGGGTAAAGCCTTACAAGATCAAGAAAAGGCAGGCCGGTTTGTTGCTGCAGTTTGTGCCGGTACGTTACTTCAGCTGCGGGATATGACTGCTGAAATTGACTTAGGGCTTACAGTCTTTTTTTATTCTTGAGATGAAATTTTATTTGTTAAGGCCAAGGCTTTCATAATGGGGAGCAAAAGATGAAGGGAAAACATTGAAAAAAAAAAAAACATCAACCAACAAAAAATAAACAAACATTTGGGTTCTTTTTATGATTGTGTTGGATTTCCAGTTTTCATATCTTCAGTAGTTGATTCTCAATTTCTTTCAAAATGGACCTGCAAGTTTGAAGTATTATAGCTTTTTTATTTTGACCAAATCTACTCAATAGGCAACTCATGTTATCCTTCTTTCCACATTAGAAATGTTTGTCCCTATGGTTTTATGAATGATATGACTCAACTTTCATTGTTCTGTTCTAATTGAAGTTTGAAAAAAGGAAAATTTCCTGGACTTTGCATTCATTTCAAAATGCATACCCATTGTATTCTTCCACCAGCTCCAACTGCCTTGCTGGCCCATGGTGTGGCTAAAGGGAAAAAACTGACATCCCACCCATCAGTGGCAGAAAAACTCACAGGTAATGTGTAGGAAATAACAGTTTAAGTTAATGTATTACTCTTGACTGAGTACTCATTGCATTACTAAAATATGCAAAGGTCAGAATTTTTTCCCCTATAAAGATATGTTTTATTTTTATGGGATTAAAGTGAATAACAATTGTGGGATGATTGGGATTCTCATTTATTAAAGAGAAATATGTTAGATGCTTTTTCTTTGATTATTTGTTTATTTGGTCACTGCTGAAAAATAAAAATTGAATTGAATTTTACAAAATGTATATGAAGGATGTTGCTTAAAGAAACATATTTTCACACAAAAGTGACTCTTTTATCTTTTTTTTTTTTTGAGCATGAGAAAAACAAAAGGCAAAAGACTCGACAAACAAACATGTTATCATTTAAACTTGACATTTAATTGTCAAATTAGAATACTGATTTTAATTTTTTCTGTATTCTTTCAAATTCAGTTTCAAACTGTAACCAAATCAGCAAATAAGCTTTTAAGACATTTATTTCCCCTTTTTCCATCTATCATTGTTTCCATATTTGGAACAAAATAGCATTTGAAAAAGGCTAAATAATATGTCAAAATGATAACGGTCACTCTGCCATGCCTCATCTCAACCCATTTTCTGTAAATATATTTCATTTAAGTAACTGTAAGTAATTTTTCTTTTTACCTCAGGGAACTACAAGTACCTTGATGACAGAGTGGTGGTTGATGGAAAACTCATCACCAGCAGAGGGCCAGGTACTTGTTTTGAGTTTGCTCTGGCCATCGTGGAGCAGATCCAGGGAAAGGACAAGGCCAAGTCCCTAGTCGACCCCATGCTGGTCAAGATGTAAAGAATCACCGTCTTGATCTTCCTCTATTTTTGTTTTTCACTGAGATACTTTATATTGTTGATTATCTTAGATGCTTTCTACAACATTTCATTGTAAAATAAATCATGAAAATATTAGTTGGGAAAAGAGGTGGAAATTTCATACTTTTTAAAATGATACATTTTATGTTCAGTTATTTTGACATGGAATCAATTGAGTCAAATTTGTAAATTTATGATAAACAATTGTTTTTCTTTGGGAAAAAAGATAAGCGGGTTCAGGATTGATTTGTGTGAGATTTTACTGAAAACGATCCATCTTTTGAAATCTTTTCTTAATATATCTGCGCAATTCATTAATTTTGGTTGATATTTTTGTACAAAGGATAGGAAAGTTCTCACAACAGAGAGAGCTGGTGATTATCCATTTTTTAGCCTTGTTTGTTTACACATTTTTGACTGAACCAATCATGGCTGAGTACTGGTAAATTCTTTCTCTTACAAAACTAATACAGAGAACATATTTGACATAATTAGGGTTGTCACCCGTTTTGAAAGCAAAAATAACTGAGCAATATTGTTATACCAAAAGAATCGTTACCAGAAAACTTATCAATGCACTTGGTCAGTGCAATTTTATAAATGAGATAATGTGAAATTAATTAGGTATTGCATATTTTGTGGCTTCAACAGGTTTTCAGTCACATTTAAAGGGTTGTTCAAGTGATACCTATGTTAGAACTAGCCCAATGAGTTGTGGTTTTGGCACAAAAATAGCAACAGGGGCAAAATGAATATATAATGTTGAATCAAACTATGTAAAAAGATTTTTGTTTAAACCTTTTATTTTGTTATCCTTAACTCAATCCTTTGGTGTATGACACTGTTTTTTTTAAATCAATTTGCCATACATGTGTTTTTGATCTAATTTGTAAATATATAATAACTGTTCCTTCATGATTTGTTTGTGCTATAAAATGTTACCACATCATGAATGTCTTGTTTTTTTTCTAATTTTAGAGTTTTGTTTGCAATACATCCTTTTGGTCCTGTATAGTCTTTGTTATTAATTTTAACTTTAAGCTTTCTCCTACTCATAAACGTGAATGGATTTACTACATGCGCATCTCTCTCTCTCTCTCCCTCTCTCTTTCTTTCTTTCTATCTATCTATCTCTCTCTCCCCCTCTCCCTCTTTATCTCTCTTCCTATCCCTCTCTCCCCCCTCACTCTCTTTCTCCCCTCTCTCTTTCTCTCTATCTCTCTCTATCTGTGTTGTAATTTATTTCTGTGTGTAAAGTCTCTCTACCTCTTTCCCTCTTTTACTTTAATGTTATGTGGTGGCCTTAACAGAAAATCTCTTGGCGTCGTAATTTTCTTGTTTGTTTTTTAGTCAGAAAGTTGAACCCTTGAACTGATGAAAACTAGAAAGGTGCGAGTGCTGATTAATCTACATCATACATGTAACAAACATAGACCAACAAGAGGATCTGGGAAATTGAATGAAATTGAAACCCATAGCTACTCAATAAGCCCTGTATTTCTTACCTCAGAAAATCTGCTAGTGCAAAAATAAAAAGGAAGAACCTGTTATTGTTATTGCTGGTTGAGACTTCACACTCAAAAAAATATCTTTCAACCGAATCTTTATGGAAACTTATGGATTTGCGGATGGGGTACATGTATCACAATTGCAATGATTGGCTATTGACGACAGGTCATACTTAAAGAGAAGTTTTTTTTTTTCTTTCTCATAATAATGTATTATAGATAAATTCTTATAATCTTTGCACCACAATAATAATAATAATAATAATAATAATAATAATAAATATTTATAACAACAATAATACTAAAGATACACGTAGTAATAAAATGATGTTTAATATCACTTTATCCATTATAAGGTACATAAAGTAATATGCTATATTGGTGACGGGCCTCAAGACAGAGTTATGAATATGTGCTTAGACACACATACTTTTTTTTTTGTCTTGTTTTTTCTTTAGCAGCGTGTTACTTGTTCAACATGTCATGCCTCGCCAACTACTGGTTAGGTCGGTGTCAGTATAATGTGAACTGCTGTGACAAGAGTCCTGGTATCCCTGTACTGTCTTCGTGTGTCAGCACAAAAATTGTCAAATGCTAGTCTTGGGACCCAGCAACGATATAGCATTGGTGCTGACTCAACTCGCCACGCCGGAGAAAAAAAAAAGAATTCCAATGCATATACTGTAAATCTAGTAAGCATGCATGCAGTGCAGCTACATTGTATTTTTTATTGGGGGGGGGTGGGGGGGGGGGGGGTTGTTCTTTTTCTACTGGGCTGGGGTCTCTGTTAAAGAGAAGCCATCCCGATGTTTAAATTCTACTTAATTCTCCAAGAAGGTTCCTTTGCGGCGACGGGGCCCAAGACTACATGCTTCCACATACGAGACAGTGGGCTATGCGGGGTTATCAGGACTCGTGTCTCAGTCCCTCTCACGCATCCAATCAATAGGGAATCGAGGGCTCAAACTAGGTACCTCCCGATTGAGAGCTCAATGCATTACCACTAGTCTTTTGCTAATCACAACTTGTCCGGAAAAATGCCTACTACGGTACAGATGCCTACTTTTTTCATAGTCGCCAGTATATTATTGATAAATAGATTCACATGCAATGTCTACTGTATGTTTTACTCTCTCTCTCTCTCTCTCTCTCTCTCTCTCTCTCTCTCTCTCTCTCTCTCTCTCTCTCTCTCTCTCTCTCTCTATCTCTCTCTCTCTCTCTCTCTAAGTGTAATTAATAATTATAAAAAAGCTTCTCTTTTGATAATCTTGGCTTTCATAATCCCCCTTTAGAATAATTTAAGAACAGTAACAGCTGGTAAAGGAAAACAACTAGGAAAAAAAAAGAATAACCACTCAGACACACTCATACACATTATACACGTAAAACACCCCTGTCCTCTCTATAATAATTAAGCCCGTTCACACGACCATTACCAACCATACTTTTATACCAAATACAGATGGCCTTGGTTTATACCCAAACATTCTTGTCAACCCAAAGTTAGGACTGGTTACGAAGACACAAACGCTAAGCGAAATCGAAAAGAGATTATCGATTATATTTCGATCTTGGCTTTTGAACGCGGACCCTCCGATAGGCTAACTTTGACCTAGCAAAGGGGGTTGGGGGCTCTCCACTCTCACTCCTAGTTACTTTTCAGTCTACAGTAAGAGCTTCTCCATACGGGCGGAGAAGACAGGTTTGGATAAGACCTATTTCTAAGTCTACCTTCTAGGCATTGGAACATGCCACTGTAAAGTTGTCTGTAAGTAAGTCCGTTGCTCAATAGGTTGTTATAACTTTATTCGTGTGTATAAAGGGTTCCGCTTACTCTGATCAGTACTGTTGATTCAGTATAAATGTAAGAGAAAGTTTATGTGTTTTTTCAATTATGAGGTTCAGTTGTCATTGCTGTTATTCAATGTTCTCATAACTCAAACATGCTTTTGTGCCACTTGTTTAAACTTCAAGTACAGTGATTTTAATTTGTGACAATCATTACAACAAATCTGATCGAGTGAACTGAATCCTCAGAATAATTTATCTTTAAAATTCTAAACCCCACAACATTAATAATAAACATAACATATTTAAAAAGCCTTATTTGCCTTATGTAGCTTCACGTCCTACAAAAAAGGACCAGAAACAACAACAACAACAACAACAACAACAACAACAACAACAGTAATAACATCACTAACATCAGAAGCACCAGAAGCAACGACAACAAGAAAGTTAGCAAACTTGTTCGATCAAATATTATTTCCGAATGTTATATAAACCTTTAGATGGGGAGGAGAGAGAGAGAGAGAGAGAGAGAGAGAGAGAGAGAGAGAGAGAGAGAGAGAGAGAGAGAGAGAGAGAGAGAGAGAGAGAGCTTTTCGGCTGTTTAAATAAGAGTAAAACAACAAAGAACGTACATTGTTTTTGGCTTCTCAATAATTTACGATTAGCGTCTACTGTTTTGGTTATCTGATCAATGTTAGGTTTGAAAGTTAATCTGTTTTTCTTACAGTCCGATGACTGTATCCATGCATGTGTTTGTAGATGATCAACGGGCAATAATAAATATACTTAATACTAAGGTTGGCTGTTTGTTTTTTCACATTACATGCATCATCCGCAACTGTCGGTTCGCTATATCGCGGACGATTCCCCTAAAAAACAACGAAAGAACTGCACTGTCACACGAAGAAAAGTTTCTTAGAGCAGACATACAAGGAGATCTGTCTCATACGGTCACAATTACGGTAAAATAATATCGGACATGTAATACTCAAACGAAGTACGCCCCGATATTTTCCTAAAAGTTTTGTTATGAAACTTCAGTTAAAAAAAACCCACCACATAACCATATCATCAACATGTGTTTTATTTATGACTGTTCAAGAAAAGAAGGCCTATTTTTTTTTAATTTAAAAAACAAACAAATAAACGATTCTCTAGATTTTCAATGAGAAATCATTTCACCTTCACTTTATCTGTGATTAAATGCCATATACTTTGTTTAAAATAGACATACACTTTCTCAAGTTCCGCCCAGAAGCGCTGAAAAAATGTGTGTGCCAAAACAGTGAGAGAAAACCGTCGAAAGTTAAGTTGTAAAGTCATAAAGGTTCGTCTTACATTTTTACTTGGAGCAATCTTGAATCAACAGAATTTAAAATCACTATTAGAAAAAGACAAACAAAATATTTGGGTCACATCAGAAGATGAGACAGCCTAAAGGGGAAAATCAGTGATTTTTCACAAAATAGAATAAACGCGGCCGTGGTAGAAAAAGAGCAAACTTGCAGAGAATGAATTATTATATTTTAAATCCAAACTGTAACTTTTCTTTCAGAGCTAAAGTATACAGAAAAAACAAAGACACACACAAAACACAAACACAGACATAGATGGCAGAAAAATGCGTGGCAGCAATTTATTCATTACCTATGCTTGAACGAAATACAAATATGCGCTAGAATAAGGATAGAGCATCTAAAATTGCAATCAACTAAATTATGTGCTTTCAAGATGCCTCTGGGGGATAACATTAATTTTGATAAGACTACGCAATTTAATAAAAGGTGCAATTAATTAACAATTTATTAACCTTTTACTGCATCCCTCTAAAAATTTGATTTTTGTAAACGTTACTCTCTTTTGCCAATAAATAACAGAGCTGGTGTTAGCCTTTGTGGAGAAAAAAGTCCTTACTTTTTCTACGAGGAAAATTAAAAACTGTAATACGATGTATGTGTAATTATTTGAACTATTGAACCTGGTAAATTTCTATCACGCAAATTTAAAATCTATATACACGCGTGCCCTTTAAATGTTTCTTTTAAGAACACATTCAGCGTGAATAGTGTATTTTTAAAATGAATGCTTATAGTTCTTCCTATGTTTCTTGCCACTATTTATATCTTAAGAAATTGAGCTTTGTATAGTTTTCTTTTGCGTTGTTGTTTTTGTTGGGTTTTTTTCTCTCTTGACGCATATAAACACATCTGTCATAAATTTCTAATAAATTTTAAACTTATCTTTCTGTGACAGAATTTAAACAGATAGGCGCCAAACCCTTGTTTGATGTTTTTTCTACACACTCTTACTCTCTCTCTCTCTCTCTCTCTCTCTCTCTCTCTCTCTCTCTCTCTCAATTTTCTTTTCGCCTATATCACATACACAAAGACGTTTCCACTCTCCATTTTAAGAATTAAAAAAAACCATTTTTTTTCTCAAGCTCTCATAATTATATATTGTATAATTTGAGCGTTTATCTCTTACGTAGAACGACACACATTAATTTCAACTCTCCCAAAGCTTTTAAATTTGTTTGACACTGGTGAATAGGAGAAGAATCAGTTGCGAGACAAAATACTACGCAAACCTATATATTCTCTCACCATGTCCATGCCAATAGAAAAACAAAATCTTATAATAATTTAGTTATTTTCACCGTACTAAATGGATCATAACCTGCTGTAGCGCAAAAACAAAATCTTTGACTAGTAACGGAGATCATAAATACAACCTTTTGATCGAACCTTTAAGGCCGTTGCTAGCAATAATAAGGCAAGGCGTCACAGTGTCTCTGAGAACACGCCTTCACACAAAATCGATCAAAGATTTAATAAACAAAGGAATTACTGTGATATTTTGCTCGAGTACTTTTCAGATTTGGTCAATCCACTGCGGGAGAACTTTTACTTTTTAATTATGGTGGAGTGCAGTTAATAAATATAATATTCTGGCTTTTGAAAAGTTCAAACAATAGTGTCTACTAGATCTATAAAGTTATTATTATGTGTGTAAAAGCAATGCGGCCAGTTGTCGATACAATTGGTCATTGATCAATTCTCTATGAGCGGTACCGGTTTTATTTCAATACACCATATAGTAAAAAAATAATATAAAAAGAACCGTAAATTGAAAAGAACGAGTCCTATGGTAGAGCAAAGGTACGGGCCTTTTTCAATTATAAAATTTCTGGTGTAGGTAAGAGAATGGTGATCGGAAAGCATGGTGGGAGAGGGAGGGAGGGAGACAGAGAGATATATAGAAAGAGCGAGAGAGAAAAAGAGAGAGGGGGACAGAGACAGACAGATAGAGAGAAAGAGAGAGAGTGAGAGAGAGAGAGAAAGAGAGAGAGAGACAGAGAGAGAGAGAG
>RQTK01000360.1:227942-288075 GCA_003991915.1 Elysia chlorotica | reverse complement strand
TGTCTGTCTATCTGTCTCTCTCTCTCTCTGTCTCTCTCTCTCTCTCTCTCTCTCTCTCTCTCTCTCTTTCTTTTTCTATCTCTCTCTGTCTGTCTCTCTTTTCTCTCTATCTACTTCTCTCTATCTATCAATCGACCAATCTTACTTTTGTTTCAGTAAAAATTGGTGATTTTTTTCCCCTTTCCTCCTCCCTTTCTCTCTTTTAGTTTTGACCACTAATTTTGATACTCTATATAAGGAGCGTGCTATTCATAATACAATCGGTTTGTTAGGGAAAGCGACGTATTTCATGCTTTATACTACTTTGCATGCAGTTACATTTCTCTTTTGACAACATAATTATTCCCGTTGTCATCTCTTAATCTGGTCACTATTTTTTTTCAAAACCAAATAGAATGTTGATGGTCAAATTAACTTTTTTAAATCCAAGGTTTTCCGAACGATCTCACAAATCTACAATGTGCTATCGTTAACAGTAACCAGCCTTATTTTGACAACATAGATCGTTAGT
This sequence comes from Elysia chlorotica, assembly GCA_003991915.1. Classification (NCBI taxonomy): domain Eukaryota; kingdom Metazoa; phylum Mollusca; class Gastropoda; family Plakobranchidae; genus Elysia; species Elysia chlorotica. The sequence continues at coordinate 287,564 of RQTK01000360.1, read as the reverse complement.
AAGAGCATTCGTCAACCAAGCTTCCGTGGAATTATCCTTTCGCACCTGGGGACCGGAGAGTGCTTGGGCGCCCAGTAACGGATGTTGCCACCACTCAGCCACTGGAAAGGGCGCATTAAAAATTGAACTCCTCTCAGACATTCTTACTATTCACTAGATCTAGTTCACACCAGGTCGTTCCGATCAAGGTGAAAGGGAAACAGGGGTTGAGCCAACGTGATTGCAAAAGCGCACGTGCATTTTGATTAATAATAATGGGGGATTTTGCAGCTAGAGTTTTAGCTAGAGTAGGAAGCAGTAAATATACAGTCGCTGTTTGTTTATTTTTTTGTAATGTAATGCTGTTGGTGTTTCTGTTGTATTACTTTTGTTGTTGTTGTTAATGTTGTTGTTGTTAATGTTGTTCCTTCAACAAGATTGTTTCAATAGAAGACACAATTCAGCGTAAAGGTTAAGCCAATCAAGAGACATTACAATTGAGTTGGCACATGACACTCTTTTTGTCTCTGTTGGAAACTTTTTGACAACCTGTTGCTTAATTTTACATTAAAAATGAACTAAAGATCACAGTCCTTGTTTCTTCACCCTTCAACCGAAGTCGAACAATCATGAGAAAATCTCTTACCATCAGCTCTTTGTCAACAAGTCATGTTTCCCCAACATTAATGACACCGATTGAGAAGGATTCATGGTATCCGCAAGCTATCTCCTGCGTGGCAGCACGTAAAATTGTCAGATTTTAGTCTTGGGATCCGTCCTTGGTATAGCCTATATGGGGCTAGCGTTGGATGCTAAGCAACAAACAAACATGAATGAGCAATGAATTTATTTTGCGCGACGATTGATAGTTTTGCCCTTGTGTATCCACTGTAGATTAGAAGCGGTGCACTTGGTGAACTTTTGGAGAACGCAGTGCTAAAAATTTTGACACCTTTTGTGGCGCTTTTTCACTCAAAGCTGCTGGCATCGTCATATATGAGAACCTATAAAACGCCCCTCTATGAGAGTGTTTGAAATAAAACACATGAAAGAGTTTGAAATAACTGACGTGCTATAAAATCCCCCTAAGAAAACTTAGGATTAAACCCTGAGAGAGTGATATTGATAGATAGATAGATAAATAGATAGATAGATAGATAGATAGATAGATAGATAGAGAGAGAGAGAGAGAGAGAGAGAGAGAGAGAGAGAGAGAGAGCAGAGTCTGAAATAAATCATAAACTTGAACTTGCCTCTGGCAAAGACGTGCCAATCTCAATGACACACTGCTTTGAGTAGATGGGTCACTTTATTGGCCAATAAAGGGATTATTTATTATTTTCTAAAGCACGATAAAAGGACGTAAGGTCTTGTTTTATTTTAATTGACGTTCAAAATTTTAATGGGTTTTATGTAGGATTAATAGGTTCGCAGTATGACCCAAGAAGATCAGGCCGCCCTGCTCTGATTTCTGCTTATTAAAATTATTGCATAGGAAAATGTTTGAACTTAAAACTTCAATGAAAGATCTAAATCTTTGTAATTGTCGGTAGGGAAATTTATTTATTATCAAAGGCATTAAAAATAGGAAGATTTAAACAAAATATGATGAACGTATACGACAGTGTTGGTGAAGCCAGATAAAAATTATCGATAAAAGTGTCGTTAACAGCCATTTGGCTATATCTAACCTGATGCCGCTATACTATGTCTCAATCTTTACTTTAACTTCTTCAACCAACTTAACTCCTATCTCATTGCTAGCATGGCAGGAGTTTAGATCTTGAAATAATAGGACTGTTAGTGTCTATTGAGCTTCTAGAGTCTAGCATTTGTAAAAGCCAAGAACCAAACGATGACCCAGGGTGTGGACGCGCAGTGTTGACAAAAGGAATTAACAACAGCTAAGGCGCTGAGAGGGTTTGCGTCCGGAAATTACTTCAGTCACATTCAGCGCAGGGGGAGGCCATTACAGATTAAATGCCTTGAGATCCCTAGGTTTCTATTCCGAAATCTTATGCAAACCCTGAGAGTGAAAGGGCCTTGGATACTTACCAAAAGGACTATGCAATCAGATTAATCGTTGAGAAAGCGAGTATCATGACTACAGTAAATGTTATGGTAGATTAGGTCTATGACAACTAATAGAGACCGTAGCGGCAACTGCATATTTAATTTTAGTATTACATGAAACGATGACAATCGATTTTAAAGTATATCACGATGTGTCAAAGAAGAAAAACATGAGTAACGTTTTGGCAAGAAGTCACTTATATAGTTCTATATTTATTTCTAACATGTTCACAAAATACTGACCCACCGCTCTAGGCATTGGAGTTTATGCATAGGTTGTTATGGCGGAAGTAAACCAACAAGGGAAAGAAGAGAGAGAGAGAGAGAGAGAGAGAGAGAGAGAGAGAGAGAGAGAGAGAGAGAGAGAGAGAGAGAGAGAGAGAGAGAGAGAGAGAGAGAGAGAGAGAGAGAGGAAGAGAGAGAGAGAGAGAGAGAGAGAGAGAGAGAGAGAGAGAGAGACAGAGACAGACAGACAGAGAGACAGACAGACAGACAGACAGACAGACAGACAGACAGACAGACATAGGGGGTGGGGAGAGACAAAGAGAGAGGCAGAGAGAGAGGCAGAGAGAGAGAGAACAAGAAAAAAATATTTTCGTTATTTAACTATTCATTCATGTAGTATTAATTATTGCATTTATTTGGGTATTCATTCCATTGCTTTTGGCTCCAATTGAAGGCCAGCAGTGTAACAGTCCTGGGCATGGGTTAGCAGAACCTATTACCCTAGAATATAGTATTTAACTTTTGGGTTAAATTTAAGCTATTCCGTGTACCATTTGAATATGGCCAGGTTTATTGGGGCATCATTACTTCTGGTGAAGGTCCTCGGTTATAGATATAGTTTTATAATAAGTTTAACTAACAGAGTGCAACGTTCTTAACATATCTCACAATTTGCATCAACCAATAATATTGGAAACTTTATCCATTCATTGCGAACCAGTTATATTACTTAGAATGAAAAAAACAAACAAAAAAACAAAACAAACAAATGCTGATAACTTTTTTAAATTAAGCGAGATCAACTTGCATTTCAGGGTTTGTATTTAGAAATGTAGGAATATAGGGGTACTAAGTACATTTAATCCTCTTTTCACAAAATGTATCTTAATATATCTATGTCTAAGTCAGATTGTGATTCCTTCTATAATCAATATTCTTTCATCGCTCTCTTTCAATCGTTCTCTAGCGTATCTATTAGACATTTCTACCGACTTGTCAATGTCTCTATACAGTTCAAGTATGTTAAGAGAAAATCATTTCTTTTCTCTGGCACCGGTAAGCCTTCATTGCTTTCAATGCCTCACGTTCGATGTGCGAGCGATTTTTAGCATTAAAGACTTTGTTCTTAACAGACACAGGTGCAAAAATAATCATGTGATTGAAAACCAGGTAGTAGAAAGAATGGATTAGGAAACTATATGGGGTCTTTAGTTCTTATTTTCCACTATCCATCCTAAAATTGTTTAATTAAAAATTGTTCTTTGTTTCGGGTTATCTCTCACTTTCTCTCTTGTCCTTTGCCTTAGGCACACACACACACACACGCACTATCTCTCTGACTCTGTATTTGTTTATCTGTCTGTCTGTCTGTCTGTCTGTCTGTCTGTCTGTCTGTCTGTCTGTCTGTCTGTCTGTCTGTCTGTCTGTCTATCTGTCTCTCTCTGTCTCTCTGTCTCTCTCTCTCTCTCTCTCTCTCTCTCTCTCTCTCTTTCTTTTTCTATCTCTCTCTGTCTGTCTCTCTTTTCTCTCTATCTACTTCTCTCTATCTATCAATCGACCAATCTTACTTTTGTTTCAGTAAAAATTGGTGATTTTTTTCCCCTTTCCTCCTCCCTTTCTCTCTTTTAGTTTTGACCACTAATTTTGATACTCTATATAAGGAGCGTGCTATTCATAATACAATCGGTTTGTTAGGGAAAGCGACGTATTTCATGCTTTATACTACTTTGCATGCAGTTACATTTCTCTTTTGACAACATAATTATTCCCGTTGTCATCTCTTAATCTGGTCATTATTTTTTTCAAAACCAAATAGAATGTTGATGGTTAAATTAACTTTTTTAAATCCAAGGTTTTCCGAACAATCTCACACAAAAAAATCTACAATGTGCTATCGTTAACAGTAACCTGCCCTATTTTGACAACATAGATCGTTAGTAAGAGCATTCGTCGAGCAAGCTTCCGTGGAATTATCCTTTCGCACCTGGGGACTGGGGAGTGCTTGGGCGCCCAGCAACGGATGTTGCCACCACTCAGCCACTGGAAAGGGCGCATTGACCCACCGCTCTAGGCATTGGACTTTATGCATAAGATGGTTATGGTGGAGGTAAACCAACAAAGGAAAGAAGAGAGAGATAAAGAGATAGATAGAGAGGGAGAGAGAAAGAAATAGAAGGAGAGAGAGAGAGAGAGATAACAAGAAAAAATAAACAATTTTTTAAACAATATTTCAGGATAGATTAGATAGTGGCAAATAAAGAAAAAATTATAGAAGCTTATCACCATGTCACCACACGTACTTTCTTAATCTATGCAATATGAAATATTGCGTTTATTTCTTATACATGTATAAAAATCGTAAAGGTTTTTCCACGTGTTTAGTTTACTGTTCTTCAAGACCCAAATTATTAATAAGGCAGAGTAATTGCCGATGGGTATTTATTCCATTGCAATTAAAGGCCAGCAGTGGAACAGCCCATGGGGTAGTAGTACTTATTACCCTAGATGGCATGGGGTAGTAGTACTTATTACCCTAGATTTTAGTACTTAACCTTTGGGTTAAATTTAAACGATTCTATGTACCATTTGAGTAGGGTCAAGTTTATTGGGGCATCATTACTTCTGGTGAAGGTCCTCGGTTATAGATATAGTTTTATAATAAGTTTAACTAAAGGAGTGCAAATTTCTTAACTTATCTCACAACTTGTGTCCACCAATTGGAATCTTTATTGCAAACCAGTTATATTACTTAGAATGAAAAAAACAAACAAAAAAACAAAACAAAACAAACAAATGCTGGCATCTTTTATTTAAATTAACTGAGATCAACTTTGGCATGTCAGGGTTTGTTTTTAGAAATGCAGGAATATAGGGGTATTAAGTACATTTACCTCTTTTCACAAAATGTATCTTAATATATCTATGTCTAAGTCAGTACAGTGTTAGTCTATTCGAAAACATACACGAGAAGTAAAATAAATGCAGATGATCAGACAACCGCTTGTTTATCGCGTATTCAGTCTGTCCTATCGTGTTAGCTTCTTTGTAATGCTTTTCCATTTCAAACAGTAATGTCAGTATATTTACATACTTATGTTTAGATAAATAGGTTTTCATGTTAATTATATCATAAAATACAATAATAATCGTATCTTCAACTTCTTCAACAGGGAACTACCTTAGAAGCTGTGTTGGCACAACGCTTGGAAATATCACGGCGGTTATAAATACCGTTACGATATCAAGACGTTTTTCTCCGTATAAGACTTAGTGTATGCATGAAACTACAGCGCATCGGCAGAAAGGGCAAGGATTTCATTTTTAATCATCTTGATGAGACAATCCATTTTTTATCTGCTTTTCAAAGTGAGACCCAAGACCAATTTGTCGCGTTTTGATTCAACAGATCAACTGGGCACTTTTATCTACAACATTTCAGTTGATTGCTGGAAAAAGATAAGGTGTAGAATTCAACTTTGCCAAGTCCGTTGTTCTTTCCAGTAGCTATTCGGAGTCACGATTTGACAGGTGTTTGTGCAGCTCCTGCAGCGCTATCAGAAATCCACACCGTGTTTAGATAAGGAAAGAAGTGCAACTAAAGAATTCTGGACTCCTGTAATTTAGAACAAGAAAAAATGTGAATAATTAAGCAAAATAAATTACATGTATCAAGGTTTTGGTTTTGACGGCCTATCCAACCTTTTGGCTTTGAGAACAATCTGTCTACCTACCTGAGGATTGTACAGTGATTTTTACTCCGAGACATTCAAGAAAGATGCCTAAAACAAAAGGTGAGCTTTATCTGAAAACAAAGCAAGAATAATTTAAAGGTTTATGGACCATGGGCCTATATCTGAAGTTAGATAAGTGGATAAAATAATGTTTAGATACATACAGACGGACAAATGGGTGGACAGATAAAAGGAAGCACAGCGCATCCATTTATCAAAAACAAAGACACGTTGACAATTTAATGACCCTCTGTTGATGAAGAGAAAAAAGACGCTTAATCTCTTCACAAAATATTATGGACAAGCAAATCACGAGTGGTTTCTCGTGTCAGGCCTGTTTGTAGGCAAAATTGATAGTTTAGAAAATACGCAACCCTGAAAGGCCTTTTAGTGAATAACGTTTGCGTCGATAAAGTGCTGGCGTTTGTAAGCAGCCAATTCCAAGTCGTTGATAGATCAATAAGTCTGCAGATGTCTCTTTTCTTATTTTGGCATATCAATACTGCTTTTGTTCAAGGGGAATAAATTAATCATTCAAAGTTCCGTTGCGTCATTTCTAAGATTGATAACCATTGAATTTTTGTGTTCTCTTCTCTCTGATATGTATATACATATATATATATATACACACACACATATATATATATACATATCAGAGAGAACACAAAAACTATATGTATATATATATATATATATACACACATCACATTTTTCCTATTTATTTTGTGTGTCAGTTCTGCTGTTTTGTGCTGTGTAAACCAGATATGTTTTTTTCCCTCTTCTACGAAATAATTAATTATATTTTCATCACTATAACACCGTGCCTCGCACTCCATAGTGTGTAACGTTCATTCTCCTAAATGATAGATGCTATCCTTTTTTGCACAAACTTTACCCCCAGGTCATAACTACCAGTGGATTTAGACAATTGCCAATCTTTTTCTCATACTCACTTAACAATCAATCGGTTAAAATGTAGTATGTTTATCATCTCACCCACACCCACTTCAGTACCAATATCGCAATTCAGTGCAACTGTGTCAATACTACCAGTTACTCCTGGTCGGGCTCTTAATGACAAGTGCTACAGAAGTACTTCCTTAGATCCATTAAAACTTTTAAAATTTCCTCTCGAACCACTCATTGCATGGCTCGATTCGAAATTGTATTGATCCATCAGCCTGAGAGGGGCAATAACCCCGTTTCCACTTTTACTTTTATTATATAGCTTCAAGGGCTAAGCTGAGCAGATTAAAAAGGATTGCGTTTATAATAGTATACTTGGTCGTGGTAAGCTGTAACTTCAAAAGGAGTTGTGAAGAAGCGGAACGGCGAAAGGGCGGTAACATAGACCTACTTGATGCCTGGAACAATGAACCATGGCAACCATTAGATCGGTTGCCGCCAACGCGATATCGGACCTCTTAAAACGGCTAGCCTTGTGATCATTGTAATCAACCTCATTTCGCGCTAGACTGGACACTCTGGTTGGGATGTGAATAATGCTGAAAGAGAGAACAAAGAAGAGAGAGAGAGAGAGAGAGAGAGAGAGAGAGAGAGAGAGAGAGAGAGAGAGAGAGAAGAGAGAGAGAGAAGAGAGAGAGAGAGAGAGAGAGAGAGAGAGAGAGAGAGAGAGAGAGAGAGAGAAACAACAGGGTATGCTTTAGGGAGATGAGAGAAAACTGTTAAATGGAAAAATAACTTTGTTTAAACGAAACGTTTCCATAATTATGTGCACTGACAAGATTACTATGCCACACGTAATGTTAAAGACATATCGAGTGGATTTAACAAAATTAAGCACTTTAAGAGGTATTAAAATCTGACGTAATGTTGATAAGACGTAATGACGTGTGGCACAGCTTAAATGTGCAAGACAAATTAGAAAAATAATCTGACACAAAATAAATTACACCAGACGAAATGTTAAAGGCTTTTCAAACTCTGATAGAACAATACTACGCAACGCGTAATGGTAAAGACGTTTCAAACTCTGCCTCGACAATGTTAGGCAAAGGGGTACCAAACTATGACACAACAGTAAGGTGCCTACTATGCCAGAACTCATGCTAAAACGCATCAAATTCAGACAGAGCAATATTGCTATGCTAGACGTCATGTTAAACACGTATCAATTTATGACACAGGCCCCGCACCGAACACGTACCTGCTTCCAAACACCTTGGGAACGACTCGTCACGACCCGACCATCCAACAGGCACCTGGCTATTCCTTCGGAAGCAGATTCTCATGTAAGTTTGTTTGTTTTTTTGTTGCTTAGTGTCCAACGTCAGCACTATAGAGGCTATATCGTGGACGGGTCTAAAGGCTAACGTCTGACAATATTACGTGCTGCCACAGAGAGAGAGTGTGGGATATTGTGACGATCTCATTATACTGACACCGACTAGCAAGGAGGTGACGAAATCGGACTCAGTCGATCACAATATACTGAAACCGACTAACTAGGAGGTGATGAAATCGGACTGTATATTTTTTTACCAGGACCTCTCGATTGAGAAAACACCTCTATTGCGCCATTACCCTACCCCCTTATGTAAGCTAATTCTGATTTTGCCAAAGAATAATGCTTCTGAAACATCTTAGTTTAAGTGAAAAATGCATGGTTGCTGAATTAGACAGAAGAAACCTTATATGTTCCTACCTTCGAAAGTATAATCTTTAGTCGAAGTAGCGGAGTCCTCTCCTAGTTTAAAATCTGGTTGGTCTAAAATACTCTATACAACGATGGGTCTCACGGTACTTGACTGATCACATTATCATGACACCGACTCACCTAGTCGATAGTCGAGAAGAAAAAGGCTTTATTAAAAAAAAAACAACAACACATTTTCAATGATATACGGAAAATTTCTATTTTTCTCTTTCTGACCACCACGTTTCTTCCCTCCTGTGTGCCTAGGATCACCTGGCTACTAGACGCGGACACCTCCCGCCCCCCCAACCCCCCGCCCTTGACACGTTTATTTAATAAAAATTATAGCTAATGCCGTAAAAGAAATAATCTTATTTGCATAACGTGTGCTAACAAAAGGAAACCGCATGTATCTATACTATTTCTCTCTGAACACTATTTTCTCCTGTGTACGACAGACCATCTGGCTACTGGTTGCGCGGACCTTTTCATTTCTTTTCCCTTCCCATTTTAGGCAGTCGAACAACAGACGCATCAAAACATTTTAAAAAATCACAGTTAGTGTCGTAAGGGAAATAATCTTATTTGCATAACGTGTGATAACAAAAGGAAACCACATGTATCTATACTATTTCCCTCTGAACACTATTTTCTCCTGTGTACGACAGACCACCTGGCTACCGGACCCGGACCTTACTACATCCCAGGCGGAGTGTCCAACAGAGGCATCAACACCAAGACCGGCTTCTCACTGCACGGCCGCCCAAAACAGTCCATATGGGGTGCGTCTTAATGCCATCTTTGCCGTCTGTTACTTACATGGAGCATTTGTCCGTAATACATGAGAGTATCTTAATAAAATTATGTAGCGACCTCACAAAATAAGGCTAATTGCAGTCTAGAATTTCTCTTGGAAAATTGTAATATAGCGATGATGGCAGAATACATAACCAGAAATATTGAGTTTATTTTGAAACTATGTACATATAATTGTTTCACCAATACATCTCATATTTTGTTCCCATTTTAATAACTTTTTGATTAATATTTGTTAGTGGTTAATTCTGAACCGCAGTTATTCTCCTTTTCTCATATTTGAAAATGTATTCTTTTTAGTACTTTTCCCGTTTTTATATTTTGGCTTTGTGAGTCAAGTCTCCCAAGGTTTTCAATGTATCTTACTCGATGAACAAACTTTCTGTCCAAAAATTATGCAAAACACTTGAATAATACATGGTTCATTCAGGTCTTATAAAAGGAATGTCATAGTATGAGTGTGCCATGATAAAACCACAGTGTGTCCTTTAAAATACATATCTAAAATATTGATTCAATGAGATATCACATAAGACACTAATGTAATACAGTTCTTAAATATCATTCAGGATTAAAGAACAGTATTAAACTGCTTATAGAAAAGGAACCAAAGTATTGTAATACAACAAATTATTGTGGTAAGGAAGATTGGTCATAAAGATTACAAAGACCTGAAGGCTGCCATTTAGACTCATGTTTTGTTTTTGATTTGTTACTTTGTAGTGACAATCATTTTACTGGTGATAAAATGCATTGTTGTTTTTGCCACCCTCTTCATAGCATTTCTGAATTTTTTGGTTTGATTGTTTGTTGTTGTTGTTGTTGTTGTTGTTGTTTTTGTTGATGCTGTTGCTGTTGTTGTTGTTGTTGTTGTTGTTGCTGTTGTTGTTATTGTTGTTGTTGTTGTTGTTGTTGTTTTACCCTTTGGTTTTCTTTCGACACATTCTCTTCATTAATTCAAGTTTCCTCTTTCCAACACCAGATAACTCAGTCTCCAGTAACCCAGGCCCCAATTTTATGGGAGACAACAATGTTGTATTCAAAAGCACGCCTTCCTACAGCTTTGGCGCTCCCTTCAAGAGTAACTACAAATCTGTAGGTCCTGGCCCAAACACTTATAACCCACGGAGACCTTTCGGCGCTTCGGCAAAAGGAGCTTTGATAGGCAGTCGAACTAAGGTAAATAATCTTTTCATGCATATTGGCTATCTCTAATAACTTAAGATGTTAAAATCCCTTAGTTTCTGACTGTTTTGCGAAAACCATATCTTATCAATGTTCGCCTTCTTTCGATGACACTATTATATTTATCGTATTCATTTACACATTCTAGTTAAAGCCATTTCAAACTCTGGTGCACTTAATTGCCTGAAAATAGCCAGGCCTTTCAGTTAATATAACGTATTACTACAACTAATACTGATTTTGCTACTGCTCAGTTTTACACGCTGAACATAGACACCCCATTCGCGGGACACACAAGAAAACAACTTGATCATTGATGTTAACATTAACCATTAAGAAACCAACCACTCAACCAACTAAACCATCATGTTGAGAGTTTATCACGCTCATTATAACATTGAACCCCCCATAATATACAGGACACATCTGGAAAAGAACACGCCAAGCGGCCGGGCCCCGCGGAATATGGGAACCCCTACGAGCAGGTCACCGCGCGAGGTCCTGCTTTCTCCATCGGGCGGCGAACAAAACGGCCAGGCAACAAGCTCATCACCCCAGGTCCGAATGCATACAACCCACCAATGGACGGCAGCATGACCAATTCGCCGCGCTTTTCAATGGGTATCAAGCATCACGAAGACGTTCTTACCGTTATGAATGACAAAAGGCATTAGGAACTTAGTCTTCTCTAGTCTTGCCCGGAGAAATTTTTGAGCTGGTTGAGGAGTGACTAGCATAGGGATTTTTTTTTAATTGACGTAAAAGCCTACGCATTTTTACATTGTCATGTCCGGTAATATTTGGATGAACATTAAAAAAAAAAATTAAAACTGCAATCAAAATTGTTTTCAACATAATTACCGAGAATTAATGTTTTTGTTTTCATCAGAAGTTTCACTACCTTGCTATTCCTTTACTTTTTAAAACATCCTAGTTTTTTGTTATTATCATTCCCTTACTGGCCATACAGAAATTATTTGCTGATATGCATCTTTTTTAACTCTTTAAGCTCTCATGCCCATTCCATGTTTTGGCGTAAGTTTTGGATTGATCTATAAAATAACGAGAAGAGGGTTTTTTTTTTCGTTTTCCGTCATTTTGCGGCCGCTCGAGTTTTTACCATCAGTTTGATGAAACAAGATAAGATAGGTTTGAAATGGATTTTAAAAGAAGTGGCGTTATTCGTATTGGGAACTTTCAACAAAATAAGTGACGAATTTTAGAAAATTGGGTAGAAAACGACCATGGTATTCTCAAATCATACACATGCATATGCATGTTCTTACATTACATTTTATTGCTCTGTTAAAAACAATTTAAAAAAAAGAAATATTTTGTACTGAGCAGTCATGTTTCTATTAAGAAGTGCATTTTGTGTCCATTTATCACCACACTAAGAATGCAGTTAATATTAAGAGTTAAGTAACCAAGATGAAGTGTTCCTCAGTTTTCGTTTTTCGTTATTGCTCACAGAGGATATTTTTTGTTGGAATAACAAATGTAAAATTTTCTAAAGATTCAATCCATTTTTGTTGTTGTACAAAACTAATGGATATGGGCATTGATCAATATCAACACAACTTGAGTTTTATGTATAAATCTTGATATTTTGGTTTATTTTGTTTCACTTGAAAATGTTCTACTAGTAAATGTATACATTCAAAGTATGAGGTCCAAGGAACCGCCAACAGCCAATCAGTATTCGCACATTTTTGGTTCTTTGCTAACTTATAATGACATTTTTTCTTCTTCCATGCTATACATTTCTTCATTGAATCTCATTTATTTAAGTTCCACTCTTTTCTAATTAAATTTTATTATAGTCACTATTTCTTTTAATTAGATTTCATGTTAATTCTATGCTTTATTGAAGCATTCACTCAAATACTCTCCAATTTTTCCTCGGCTGCCTTTGTGATAAGTATTAAACTTCTCTTGACAGATGTAAAACAGCTGCGTGGAAACTTTCAAGAAAGGAATAATAAGACTGCAGTATTTCATTTCTCATTTCCATTTCAGTTTAATTTAAGACTTTCAATCATAATGCATGTACAATCTGATACTAGGCCTTATAAAATTCATTCGTGAGGGAACCCAAGCTTGTCTGTGATAATTGTATTATGAACCTTAACTTGTTCTTTTTTAATACGTTTATGTAACAAATTGCATTGTCTTGTAAATTTGCATTCTGATTATAGCACGGTATCATTAAAAACGTATAGATTCCACTCAAACTGATTTATGAGAAAAATTAAAGCTTTTGTACTGAAAAGCAAATTGTTTGAATGTTTTTTAGAATCTACGAAAAAAAATCAATTTGTATCATTCTCATCAATGTAATTTGTTTTCGCATTCGTTCATTGTTCAGTTAAAGTGTTATGCCCTCTGGCAAAGAAAACATTCTTCTGTATCATGTTGATTGTTCACATAATTATTCAAGATTTCTCTCTCTAACGAAAATTCACTACATTTTTTTCTACCATTTCTACTGATAGAGGAAAGCACAGAATTGGGGAATTCTTGTTGGGAGATAAGTAAAAAGAGTTGTTTTTTTCTCAGTTCCCGGGTTTGAAATGATGAAATCTTAAGAAAGTACTAAACATAAAGTAATAATAGAATTTTCAAAAGTCAACGCGACATGAACTAAATGAATACAACAAGATTTACAATTTCGATTTTTCTTCCTTTTTCATAGGCCTTTACACCTTTTGAGTTCACCGAGGCTTTTTTCTCCCTTACAAGTCATTTTCATTAAAAAAATCTTTCCTTTGATGGATCTAGAAACTATTTATGAACATAAATTGGCTTAAAAATTGATTTTTACTTTTTTCACACTGAAATATCACAGCACATACACAAAACTTAATCTGTTTCTTCTTCCAATTGTTCAGTTTGACTAAGGGAAACAGAGTGAGACAAGAATGAATATTATTTGTTTGCATGAATAGAGTAAGCTGCCTGTAATGCAACCATAAATTAAAACTTCCATCCGATCTTTCACTTAAAAATAACAATAACAACAACAACAACAAAACAACAAACACAGCAGTCAGGTATTAATGCAGTTTAATTGTCATTTTGGCTTGTATCTTATAAATAAGGAGACCAATGGTATAAACTACATGAGAGAAAAAAAAGACATAAGGAGAGAAGAAATCGAGAAATGGAGAGAGAGCAAGACAAGGAGAGAGAGGAGATGATGATATAGAAATTATCAAACTCATGCAATTATAATACATATTGTAAAAAAAAAGCAAAAACAAACTAATTTAAAAACAGTCAAGTTAGCATTTTGATACTGATGTCAAAAGACATTTGATTAAGTACATATACAAATTAATTATAGACAAAGGATAAAAAATTAATAAGCACATAGTTTTTCAATTGGATAATTAAACTAGATAGAGGCTGTATTGATAAATTAATTATGCGTAGCACCCTGCTCTACATTTCAACATTTTACTGCGTTTATTTGTATTTTAAGTTTAGTAACGATTTCCTTTTAAAGGGATGGTTAAAAATATCACTAACAGAAATTTATTGGATACAGTTCTAAATAACAAACGAAAAAAAAAGGATAAAATTGTAACACGACCCCACCACACATCCCTTTTCCATAGCCTCAAAAAGAATGTAAACGTTTAAAATTCTTTCCCCAAAGATGAAAGCCAATGCTATTTAGGCTTACATCATTATAAAGATCCAGTATGGATGCTGTTGGACCAAAAAATGTTCAATGAATTGTTTCTTTGTGGGAGAAAAATTAACTTTTGTTGTGGCTAAATCTAAAAACAATAAAAGTGAACAGTCTCTTTATAGCTTGTATCTGGTAGTTATTGACAACAAATGAGAGTTTATTCTTTATTGTATGAGATGATCAAAAGAAATAATTGGTATGCATAGAATTGCATGATGGTTTTCTTATTTTCTTGTTTTAATCCTCTTATCTGAATAAAAATTTAATGATAAGCAAAATGGTAAAAATTCCCTTAAGTACTAAATAAATATAAAGTGATGGTACCTGATGGAAACTTGAAAGCTTAATTTTCTTAATTTTTTTTTTAGATTCATTTCCATGAACCCGAAACCATTTATAATGAACTAAAGATCAATACCCAATATCTTCATTTCCAACTGGGATTTAACTTAAAACACCTATCTAAATGATTTAACTAAATACACTTGCAGTTCTACCCTAAACCTGTTATGAACTAAAAAAACTTATTTTGTCTTGGCAAAAGTTCTTGTGTTGAAATGTATTATTTTTATAATGGTTGATCATTAATTTTGTTTCATAGACACACACATACACAATTTTTTTTTTTTTTTAATGTACGAGCACTTAAAAGAATACATTTTTAATATCAAGCTCCAAAATATAACAGCTTGGTAGCAAAACTCACTACATATTATAAGAACAATTGCATATTCAAAATATTTTAGCATTCATTTACAATTTATTATAAATAATATAAAGCTGAAAATTGTTTATGCACATACACACATAAAATGTCTTGCAATCAGTAGTAAACAACTTGAGAATATGAAAAGCCAAACAATCTCCTCAAATTTTAGACAAGACTTTAATACACACATTAGTCAATTTATATGATCATATGGCATCCTGTTTCACCCCTCAACAAATTTTGTTTCTGTAATGCCTTAAAAAACAACAACAATGAAACAATACAAGAACAGAAAAATAAGAACACAGGTTATTAACTTTTAAAAGTTTAGTACCTGATTGAGAAGAGGCAAAGTGCATGTAATGTGCATAAAGATACACATAAGCAGCACAGCTTAAAAAATCTCACAACTCTGGAATCAGAAAAAATATTTTCAAAGCACAGAGGATTCTCTCCTTCAACACTTTTGTGTGCAACCAATGCTTTTGCAGAAATAGTCAAGTCCAATCATTTCCTGAACTCCAAACATAAAGAAAAAAAAAAGACTGCTGCTCAGACAATGGTTGCAAGACATCTATCGAACACATTTCATCAAAAAGGCACTATATCAATCTACTTAAACTAGCAGATCTTTTTTTTTATACAATGTCCAGTTTAAGCAACAAGTTTATAATACACAACATCATCACACGTACATATGATAGAGTGGACTCACACTGTTCTGCAGTTCTAGTACAGATAGTATTTGTGCTATATTCATGTTATGAAGTACAGTCTACTTTATTAGCAGGAAACTACTGTCAGAATATCAAATGTAGATATAAATTGTTTGTACATAAATCTAGACTATTTATGCAACATCACCTCACTAAATTCACTAAATCTGTAACATATAGACAAGTAAACTGTACTACAGAAATATTTTGATATAAAACAAGAAAAACGAAAAATATGAACAATGTTCACATGTATTTTCAATTGGCATTGTGCATCAAAATGTCATGTGCTGAGGGTCAATTATATTTACATGTATTTGACAAATTTATGAGGACAAACAGTTAATTTGATATCACAGATTTGCTCCACAAAAAAAAAAAAACTATAAAAAAAAAGCTTTGGCTCAAAGCTGCTATTTGGCTTTGTAGTTTTTTTTAAATTTTGTCCTTTAACTATTGTATTAAGTAGAAGCAGGCCCTAACTGTAAGTCGAAATAAAATTCAAAGACTCTCGATCTAATCCCCTATTTTATCCAAAGATAAATACATGGCTTTGGGTAAGAACACAATTCTTACTGCTGGATGGTTAAAAGATAAAGAAACAAATTGAAAGCTCTCTTGAAACTTGAATACCACAAGCTTGACTACATATAAGTTCTATTAAAAGAAAAACCACACACACACAGTATAAGCTTTCTTGTGTGCATAGTTAATGGAATTTCGTTGGATTCAATTCCTTGAGTAAGGTTACCTGTAAAAGCGGCCTCTAAATTAACCTATACCATATGAAAACACAAAATGCGCTGACACACAGGCGTATCAATGTGCAAAATTTGTCTGCAGCATGATGGGAATAAGGTTAAGTTATGATATTTTTTTTCTCAGAAAGATGGATTTGCAAATGTATAATATGTCAACAAGAAAAGATTTCCAAAATATGATAATTAGGGCTTACTTGATACTTCAAAACAAACCAAACCATCTCAATTCTTGAACATGCAAGGTAATCTACATTCTGCATGAAATGTGCATCTCACCGTCTTTTAAGCAATATTCAAGCTAATAAAATATACTCTTCTTGATTAAAAAACAAAGGACATGTGGGTTTAATCATATAAGAAGACACTGTATCGATGGTTGCAACACTTACCTTAACTATAACAAAACTAAAATGGACGGTAATCATACAGTTGTGCCAATAGAAATGCAAAAATGAGCACTTCAAACCACAAAGGTCTCATGGTCTCAATAAAATAAAATAAATTGAAAAAAAAAACAAAAAACAACACCAAAGTCAACAATATAAGTTGTAAAAAGGTAATAAAATATATCTTGATCTTCAGTACCACAACATTCTCATAAAAATTTTAAAAATGTAAAACATATTCAGGCACTAACTACCACTACTTGGTAAAAGTTATATTTAAGAAAGATTGAAGAATATATCATTATGTAAATATCAGGTAAAATATTTTAAGTATCAACTTTTGGACTTTTAAGTACAAATTCATGAATACAGCTCTTTGCATTTTTTTTTTTTTTTTGCATATCAAAATGCTTGTGAAAGCAACAAATATTGCTACTGAAAAAAAGAGAGTAAAATAGTGTAAAACTACTGAACATATATTTAAACAGAGTAAAAAAGTTGCATTTTATACTTACAATTCAATATACAAAATTTAAGAAACATCCCTGAACTTTTTCTGAGAAGTTGTGGCCAGGTAGGGAAAAAAGGAAGAGACATACTTCTAAATGGAGAATGGACGCAGGATTTTTTCCCCATAAACATTTTGCAACAAACAGGAACTTGGAATTCGTTTGAAAATTTTAAGATAAATAAAACAGTCTTTTAATTTAAAGACTATAAAAACATTGTAAAACTCAAAGGAACACATGCCTCTACCTGACAGTCAGAGTACGCAACTTTTGTCTCAAATTGTTTCTTATTTTATAAAGTTGAGCTTCAGGTTGTAAAAAAAAAAAAAAAAAAAATTCAGAGTCTTTATTAAAAACTATATTTAAACTGTTATTCTGAAAAAAATATAACATATTTCACAACAGTTAATAAGTAGGGATCATGTTAAAAAGTAAGCAGCACAGATAGTTCATTAAGTTTTGTGCTGGAGGTTTTTAAGAAAAAAAAAAATCATATCATTCCCATCTTAATCTTAATTTGATTCATTTTTTTGTACATTTTTTATTTATATATTTACATTATCAGATACATGCATGTATGTATAAGTGCAACACTTTGTTGTTCTTACAGAGTTTAAATCCTTTAAAAAAAAAAGATTTCTCAGATCAAAGGTTATATTAAAATCTACCAAAGCACTCCAATTATAGCGCTAATATATAGAAGGTGGCATGTAAACAGAAATACACAATCGAATACAAATCAACTACAACAAAATTATGATTTCAGATCTCAGAGATATCACTTTTTCAACCATTTGACCACTGGATTAAACTATTGTAACTCAATTTTTCTTCAAGGAAAGAGAAAAATTAAAATTGGAAAGATATCAATGTCCTAATTTCTTAGAGAATTTGTCAGGTCAAATGTTAAAAAAAGATAAATCATATTTCCATATGTAAAAAACAAAGAAATAAAATATTAAAGGCTACAAGTAATAAATAAAATAGATAACTGAACTATAATGTAACCCATGAGAATCTAAAGTCATTAACAAACTGTTAAAAAAAAATTAAAACCTTTTTATTAGTAAATTGAAAGGCACATTTGTTTTAAATTTTGAAGGCACACACTGTTATGAGACATATTAAATTTCTGCTGCTCATACTTAAGTACAAGTACCATTCCAGCTGCCTCAAAAGTGATGACACAAGCCTGCTGAAAGCTCTCACACTATTAAAAAGGGCCTAACTGTTTCATTTCATTCTAATAAAAAATCTTCACACTAGTAAAAAGGGTCTAACCGTTGCATTTCACTCTAATAAAAAATCTATACACTGAAAGCCATGGGAACTGGTTTGAGCACTTTAGAGATGTCTCACTCTGATCTCATCATTCTCATCCAGCTCCAACTTGAGGTTTCCTCCTCCGTACCTCGGGGGCGTGAAAAGGTGAGGAATATCCCGGTCTCTGTGCTGATCAGACAAAAGGTCCATGCTGCGGCTGAGATTTCAGAAAGTTAAGAAATTTAAACAAGGAATGTGAAAAATAAAAAAGGGGGACTTTAAATGCTGATCCTCATGAGAGTATGTGAGCGTTTAGTAATACAGAAAAATCTGCCCTGACAACCACTTTTCACTGATCCTTTGGAATGTTTCCTCCTCAACACCAACAACTGCTCAATGGGATCATCACCATCCCTTCAATAGATGAGAAAGTGAAAAAAAAAAAAAAAGCAATTCTTAAGAAAATACATTTGCTTGTATAATTCTTTGACACTGAAATATGGAAAAAAAGAAAATCTGAGCGAAAGATAAGGTTTAAAAAAAAAGAAAAAAAGCTTGATTGATTAAAAGGATACACAGAGTTTGAATCCCACCCATGCATGTTGGCATAGGATGGACTGTCCATACGGCTGTGGTGCTGCTTCAGCCATTCCTTTTGCTGAGCAAGCTGGGCGTGGATCGTGGACGGCGTTGTTGCAGTCGGTGTGTGGTGATTGGAGTGGATCGGGTAACTCTTGGGCGTGTTCAAACTGAAATGTCTATCCCTGAGGAGACAGTGAGAAAACATAAGAATGATAACCATTTCAATTTTATATCATAATTTGGAACTGAACAGTATGTCTCATAATATGAAAAAAAAACAAGCAAACAAGAGAGAGACAATCTTTAGCTCTAGCTAAGAGTTGAAGGCGGGAAACCATGACTCCTGTCTCAGCCCGTCACATTCAACTAACCCCGACCCAACCAGCAGGGGGCCAAATCGCCAGGGTTTCAACCACGGATCTCCTGCTTTGGAGGCAGATCTTCTACCCAAGAGCTACCGCGGCCCCCTCTATTCTCTACTTTCTTCCAATTGTTTGATATGCCTGGTTTCTTGAAGAAATCGAATAACTACCATTCTTTTCTTTACAAGAGATGTATTGGTTTTGTAGTTGGTTTAAAATCAAACCTGAGCAAACATTTTTTTTTTACTTTTTACAAAATCTTTTTTTAAAAATAAAAACTTGACGTATATCTAATAAATTATATGGATACAATTGTGAACCTGCATCATCATATACTTTATTCTCAGGAAAATGCATATATATACTAAAATAACACTTAACAATTGTAAAAAAAAAAAAAAAATTAGCATATTAACATTTCAAACAATTAATTTTTCTTGGTTTTGAAAATTGTGCAAAACATTTAACATTTTGCTAGTAAAGAATTCCAACCTCTTAATTTAAAGACTATAAAAGTTTTTACTGAAGAAAAATATAAACAATATCAATTTTTTTTCATAATCATGTACATGAATATAAAGGAGGAAACTGTGCAAGGTCTACTTACCTAGCAGATGATGAGTTCAGTCCAAAACCGTGGGAAGAAGTACGATAAGCCGGCCCTGCAGTGAACGGAGCTCTTCGGTCTGGGAAACAGTCCAAACAATAAAGAAATTTATGAGCTATAGAAATTGAAGTCATACATAATTAAAAAAGGAAATTAAGAATGAAGGGAAGAAGCAGGAAAATAAAACAAATTACATATGGAGACATTTCATGGCGAAAGCGCAGTCTTTGTATTTGACTTCTTGCATTCTTATCTTTAGGATGAACTAACTAGCTACCTCCGAAGTATTTCCTCCATTTTCTCTCTAAAGACTGCTCTGCTGTGTGCACCATTGTTGAGTAATCACGGGCAGGGGGTCTGGTGATAAAAGGTACTTAATTAATAATTGTCACAATTTCTTTTACTTTAATAAGAAGTTTTATATTTTATGATGTCGTTAACAAGGTGTTTTTTTATTCAATTTTTTTTTCTTGCATCATTATAATACTCCACACAATACAAAAAAAAAATATTTATTCATTTGAATTGATGAAGATAAACAACTCAATGAGCTACTTAAAAAAAACAACAAATAATCAAATTTAAAAGAATTCAACACTTGCACAAAGCTTAATCAGTCATAAATCACATCACAAATTAAAAAATACTTCAACAAGACTCCTAACAATGTTATGCCACAAAGCTCACACATGTTAAACACAACATCAGGATGTATATCATTTGTTAAGTAAATCAACTAAAGTATTTTGTACAGAAGTCCAAAAGCAACCAAGATACTCCATATTTATGGGAATCCTTTTCTTGACTATTTAAACCAACAGGATCATCATTTTTTTAGTGAACCTCTAGCAATAATATATTGGATTACAAAGCATAGCCTCTTGACAGAACTTTGCTGAACTCTGATCTGGCAAGATGTTTTTAAAAACTGAAAATCTGTAAATTTAATAAAAATTGACATCAATGTTTTGTTGAACCAGAGAGAAAGAAGGCACTCTAAGATTCTCACCCCAAAGGTGGCTGGGGTGTCCACTGCATCCCCTCTGGCAGACTAGAAACATGTTGGGATGCCATGGAATGGGCATGGGCCCGATTGTTTTCTGATTGGCATAAAAAAACGAACAAATAAATAACAAAAAAAAATACAACAACAACATATTTCAAGAATTGATTTGTATCAAGAGCTACTATCTCAGATTATAATCAATTTAACAAAAACAATAAAAAATGTTTATTGAATTAATTTGTATCGAAATCTAGTAGATAATGTTTATAATACATATAATATTATCTTGCAAAATCTGAGGGCTGTGAAAGAAAATCCAATTACGGAAAACTAAGGCATCAGCAAAGGCAAGAGCAAATCTGCAAGTTCACTTTTTAGAAAAGACATCTTTAGAAATTGTTGTAACAGAAGGTGCACTTAATATGCACTGTAACAAGTTACTCAAGAAGAATGGATTGAAGACATATATTGTACATTTGAAATCTGTTATGACACACAATGTGCGTGTGTTGGGTGTGGTTTCTTGGATTATTAAACTCATCCATACCTCTAGATATCTAACTTCTCTATAGTGTCTTCTCTACAATGTAAACAAAAACAAACTCTTAGATATAAAATTAAATTTATTTCTAATTCCTTGATTGGTTTAAATGTCTAAATACACTAATGAGGAATAAAAAAATATATTTTGGGATTAAAAAAGTAAAAATAAATCTGAGAATGACCTGCTGGCTGAATGTTATCATCTTTATCGATAAAGCTGAGAACTCTGGACAGCTCAGAGTTTATTTTGTGCAGAGCTTTGGACAAGTCATCATTAGCTGCACCATTGCGTCCTGGAGGAAATGGTAAAAGGTGGCCTGTAGCACGATAGAAAAATGACATTATTTTGAGGCTTATAAAGTATATTTACCTTTTGTAAGATGCACTTATAGATATATGAAATAATTGAAGAAATACATAAATGAGAATCAATCCATTTAGGAGGAAAATCATTTGAAAAGTTAATCTGTAAAATAATGAAAGAAGAAAAAAAAATAACTATTTAAGAATATTAACAGCCAAATATTTTTTTAAGCTAAACATTTGGATTTAATTGTAAATCTTTCAAAAATGTTATAATATACCTACTTATCATTCATCGTACAATGTTTTACTAAGATAAAAAAAAAATTTTCCATAAATTTTCAGCTTATCTATATCCAGTAAAAAAATGTACAGAAAAATGTGGAATCAGCGAATGTCTCATAATGAATCTGTGATCATGTTGGACATTTTCAAAGGATAAAAACTCCTACAGCACTTGCTGAGACATTTTCTTTTAATGCTTTAGAAAATTATATCCACTCTTTTTCATCAATCATGAGAAATCCTAGGAATAAGTTCAAATTTGAAGTAATTGGCCTCACCGTGTAAGAAATTTTCCATGCTGACATTGGAACTGCTCACTCCACTACTTTCATCATCGCTTATGTCAAGGTTAGGGATTCTGACCCTTTGCCATGGTCTGTTAAATGGGCTAAAAGCTTCATGTTCATTTTCATTCTGAAGGATGAAAGAATATGCAATCTTTATTTTGTAATTTGTTAATTTTGTGTGTGAAAAGTATTCTACATGAAATCATGCACATACCTACAGAGGCTATCATTGAAACTTCAGGGGAAGGGCAAGAAATCATTATTACCTCTGCTGTCCCTTTGTTTGTTCATTTGTTATTCTTTCCTTAATTTCTGTTCTTTAAATAGAAAAATACATAAACCACCACTCACAGTATTAAGAATCTAAAATAGCTTAAGGATGTAAAGCTTCTAAAAAATTATTTAAATTTATCTCAAACTTTATGTGAATTCAAGATAAACAAAAATAAAAGACATTAAGATATTTCCATCTAGTTTACCCTACATCTTTTAACCCTCAATCAAAAGTTTTAGCACTTATAATAAAAAAAAAATAAAAATCCCATGAAAGAGCTTTCAAACACATCACTTATGCATGTGAGTAGATCAATGATTTAAAATTAATTTGAAACCGGCATACTGACCTCCTTACTCAGATCTTCTAGGCGATGCAGCTGTGCCTCTTTCTGCTCCAGCAGTTTCGAGCCCGTGTTGACTTGTGACTCCAGAGCACTGATGCGCTGACCTTCAGTATCAAGAGTGTCCTTGACCTCCTCTAACAATTCAGCACCTCGACCAGACACATTCTGAGGAAAAAAGGTTTAAACAGCTACTTTTCTCTGAACCTTAACAACAGAAAGGAAAGGAAAAAACAACAACAAATGGCATGAAAAAAAAAAGCATTTGTCACATTGCAGCATACATACTACTGTCTTGATGTCTTGATCTTAAAATACTTTCTAAAACATGAGACCATGAATATATTTCAGTGCAGCATTTGTTTACCCGGTATTCTAAAGATGCATCTATGAGTATACTTTTAATGGTAGTAATATCTTTTTCTTTAAAATATGTCAATATTTATAAAAACAATAAGCAGTAAGAATATTATCAAGAGATTTTTCCTGTTTTTTTGGTGTATGTCCTGATTATTTAAGTGGAAACTTGTTTTTGAAACCAGAGATTTTTTATGTTATTGTAAATAATTATGATCAGGCGCTTCATTGAACATTGATACACTAGAAATAAATCGGAAGCATTGAGTTTGTAGCTTGGGTGTTGGGGGAGGGAAAAAGAAATGAATGATGATACTAGGTGTGGTGGCTGAAAAACAAACAAACAGGACACAGGACATGTCCTCACTGCGTGTTGTGCTCGTGTAGCATCTTTCACTAGTTCCTGCTTGGCAGCTGCCAGAGCTGAGTGCCTCTGCTTCAGCATCCTCCTCTGTTTGTGCAGGAAGGCCTTTGCTCGAGCAATCGTCATCTGCTCTTTCATCAGGTGAGCCCTCAGACCACTGGCAACACATTAATAATTATGGATTGAAATATTTACGGTCAAAGCTTGACTTTTTTAATTTTTCATAAACTAATCACTTCACAATATAAATTAATTGTCTGTCGATAATAATCACCTGATTTCCTATCATTGTTCTTCAATTATCTTCTTCATCCTGTTTGAGTACTGAGTATAAAACATACTTGTTATGAAAGTACAAAAAATAAATACTAAGCACAAATTCTAAATATGAAAAGAGAAGTTTAATTTAGCCTTCCGTACATCATTTACTCTCCACCAAGCATCTTTTAAAGGCAAAAGACATTTAACAAAGAGTCAACTGAGTTATCTTACCGTTTATCCTCCACTATGTCTGGCTCTAACCAGTTGTTGTCAGATGCAAGGATATCTTCCCAAGAGGCATTATCCTGAAATAAATAGATCAAGCATGAGCAACCCAAAATGTAAGATTTTTTCAAATTCTATCCTAATCGATCAATTGGTGATAAAATTTCATGTTCATTATGTTGCCTTAGATTCATTAATTTCCTACAATCATGGACGACTGTCAGGAAAAACATGGTCAAAACTAAACCTCAAATGGCTCAATTAAGAAGAATTAGTGCTTTGGTTTATTTTGATCTTTAAAAAAAAAAAACAGTAGAAAAATCATAAATGTTGAGCACTATCATTTTTTCTTCCTCATTTGTCTTTTTTACCGGAAAAAAAATTTCCTTCACTTTAATGACAGCTACTATCTATTGGGTAAAAGAATAATTTACATTTACATTTTTTTCAATATTCAGTTGGAAGTAAACAACCAAACTTTAATTCTATTATTTTCTCCTTAACTAAAATGTGTTTTTATTGGGATTGGGTATATATTATACTAGAGTCTTACCATAAAGAGCCTCATTCTTGACTTGTCCTTTCCTGATGAAGTAAATGTTTATATTTGTTCTTGTAACATGTTTGATTGAGTAAGTATTTCTTGCTACTTTTGTGATTTATCAACAACAGAAGAGTTACAAAATACCTTTGTAACACTGTTTAAAAAAATATAAGTAAAATTTTATAGTAATCCCAAGCTCTCCCTCCATTCCTTCATTCTCAAATATGAAAAAAAAAAAAAAAAATGCGTGACACTTAAATAAAGCATAATATCTTTCAAATAACTGAGCATTTAGATTGCCTTAAATATGAATAAGAAAATCTAAAAATTTGAAGAAGAAAAAAGGAAACACAAAACCAAAAAAAAAAAATCCCCTCCCTCCCCCAAAATAAATAAATTACCATTTAATTATAAATATATATTGTCACTCTTGGCTATGAAAAGAATAACATCCTGATAAACAAAATAAGGGTTGCAATAGAAACTCACTTAAATTCCATGCAGTTCCTTGGTTGTTCACAAAGATACTAACCTGCCTATGACTTGTTTTGAATAAAAAGCAATGGTCAAACCATATAACTAGCACGATAGTAAATTTTGAGAAGTTGAACATTTGTAAGCTTCTAGGAATTACAGAAAAATCTTCCAACTTTTTGAAAACTTAAAGAACAGCAAAAGACATTAAAGCTACAAACCTATGCCAAAATCGTCGTCCTCATCAGCCAATAGCCCGGCAAACTGATGCCCCCTCATGGCCCCTGGGCTGGAGTGCAGATCTTCCATGGTGAGCTTGGTAGGAGACTGGGAACCAGAGGACATTGCCCCGGCAGATGCCAGGCCTCTGCCAATGTCAGCCATCGGAGAGGAGGATGTTTGCACCTGGACCTCCTGCACAAAGCGGTCCTGAAGGCCTTCGAACTCTTGAAGCTTTGTTTCCACTCGCTGACGAATCTCCCTACAGCATTGAGAAAATGATACAGAAAAACTAATAAAATATTTCATCTGAGGTTTATATATAAATACATACAAACTAACATACCCTTTTCATAAAATCTAACATTATCCTTTCATAAACAAACACAGAAATAAAGTTTATATCTCATTGATTTAACTTCGTAGGTAAAATAAAATGTGGAAAAGAAAATTGGTTTTAACAGTTTTGTAGGACTGTTTCAGAACATCTAAACAAAACGCTCTATTGAATCTATGACACATGAAAATGTTTCCCAAATCATTCTTTAATTTTTTTTTTATAGTTTGTTTATTTCTTAGCTTCCAATGTAAGCACCAATGCAATGCAATGTTTGAACATTTTAAGTACTGCCACACAAAGACAGAGAGGGGTAGCAGGATTTCAGTCTCACCAGATCAATTTATACTGAAAATGACACCAAACCAGTGGGGAGAAAGTTGGTCTGACCTAGAATCTTCCTGATTAGAAGTTGCTCGCTGTACCAACTGAGTAACCTTGGTCTCAAATAATCTCTAGTGTACACTATAAATCAATAACCATCTTAACAAATAGTTGGAAAAAAAAACTCGCAATGTTTGAATCTTACGTGAGCTTCTTGTTGCTCTGCTCTCTGGCCATCTTGAGACGCACCACATCCCCCTCCAGTCCTTTCCTTTCCTGTCTCGCTTTGTCTAGTTTTGACTGCTCATCTGCAACCTCCTGTGCCAGTTGACGCCTCTCTGTTCTCATGCGTTCTAACTCAGCCTCACCCAATGATGTGATACGGGAGCCCAAAGCCTCCTATAAAAGAACACATTTATTTGGCTTATGGTTTAAAAGATGGGAAACTGAATTTTTGTCCAACCTACTGATCTTTTATCCTTTTTTTCTTCTGAAATTAAAGGAAACCGTATATATTTTTAGAATTGTTAATGTAATTTTAAAAAATCTTAATCAGATATAGCCATATTTCTTTCTTTCTTCTTTTTGTTTATAAATGCTACAAAGGTAAACCATACATCAAAGAGAAATGTGCACAAGAGAAACTTTAATTATAACAGACAAATTTTACTCCATCAATAAGGTTCAACAAACACAACCAAATAGAAAATCAAATCAAGTTATTTACACAAGATTTGAGGTATTCAATTTAAAATCTAACACAATGGCTCCCATTTTCAAACTTACATCTTGATATTGATCCAGTTTTTCTTTTTCAGAAGCCAGTCTTTTCCTCCGGTCTTCTAATTTTTTCTCTTGTAGCTCGATGGACTTTAATGACTTCTCAACATAGTTTGAGCGCCTCTCAATATCAGCTTTTTTCTCTTTCATTTCTTCTTCCTATAGAGAGAGAGTCAGAGAAAGGATATCTTAGATACTGGAAAAAAAAGAGAAAGAACCAAAAAAACAACCAACAAGCATAATATTGAACACCATGTGGCAACTTATGAGCTTGTAACACTGTGACATTTGTCCGTATTTAAAAATAAAAAAAAAGAATAATCAGCCAGCCTAAAATGCTTTTTCTTATCTCATCATGAGGCAAAATAAAAACAAAAGAAAGAAAAAAAGGAGACAATTATAATGGGGTTTATTATCTTTGACAATAGTCATAAGGCAAGAAAACTTGGAAGCATGCATAAATTAACATTAATAAAAAGAAAAAAGGAAAAAAAAAAAGACAAAATAAGAGAAGTGAGAAAATTTTTGTTTTTGGCAGTAACCTCATCATCCATTTGGTCCTTCAAGCTTTCTCTCTTGACTTGGAACTTGTTCTTCAGCTCTTCAACCTCACGATCATGCTGCCTTTGGAGCTGAGATTTACGCGCTTCCAGTTCAAGGCTCAGACGTTGCTGCTCTGCTTCCACCTGGCAGGAGGAGAAAAATTATAAAGGGTAAAACCATGAAGGTTTCACTTCTTACTCTCTGAACATTTACACATCCAGTTAGATTTGATCGAAATTGGTCCGTCATCTTTTTGAAAAGATAACTCCTACCTTAACTCCAAACTAAGACAATTTTGCAACAATAATCTATACTTGTTTCCATTGGATTCTAAACCTAGATTTGTGAAAATGTTTCAACCTGAATCAGGTCTATTGGGTAATATTTTTAAAAATCTAAAAAGTTTATCAAAACATATTGTGAAATGCATTGTACTTTTTATGTTATTGTATTTTATCTTCACAATCATGTACTCACCTTAGCTTTGAATTCCTCTTGTAACGCCTTGAGCTGTTTTTCATGAGCTTTTCTCAGTGCATCCATCTCATCCTGATGTTCTTGCTTCAACTCTCTCTTCCTCTCACTCAAAATCTCGTCAAGCTACGAATAAAACAGATGAATACCATAATAAGAAAATAGCATCTTTGGTGTGTATTAAGACGCCCACTTACAAATAGCATATCCTTGACTTTCAGAAAAATCATCTGATCCAAAGATTAGGATTGATGATACACAGCAACTAAAACATAGCTGTTTAGCATCACACTTAGCAAAGTTCCATCTCAGAACATTTCAATTTCCTAAAGGAGATTAAAAAAAAACAACACTCTAGCTAAAATTGTTCTCCATAAAACTTACAACTAAATAGGGAGGCTTCAAAGGTGCAGCTTGCATGTTACTTTGAATTTTTAAAAATATCATTAAGAAGAAGACAGGATCAGGCAAATTTGACTAATATATTTAAGTCAATGTGAAGTCTTTCTAATTTCTTTTAATAGAAACTTTTGAATAATTAGATTAATTGCTGTTTCTTACCCCTCTCTCCAAGTCATTGATAGCTTTTTGGCGCTTGCTTGCTGCTTCTAACTCTTTTTCTTCCTTGAACTTCTCTTCATCATGTAGTCTGCTAAGCTCTTCTCTCAGCCTGACCATTTGCTAATTTTGAGGAAAAGCGTAAACATATTTATGACCACATTACAATTTTAATATTGTTTAAGCATATCAAACTCCCATCTTCAAGACTGTTTCCAAAAGGGGAAATCATGTTTTAAGAATTTTTCATTATTTCCATCTTACGCGGAGACAACAAGACATAAACACAACAAAAGACATGTTAAAGTTACACTAATATCAATCCTAAAAACTCATTTATAACACCATGTCTAGTATTGCACGAAACTTAAAAAAGAAAATCTGCTTCTAACATTCCACAGTAACAAAACTAAATCAGTATAAACTTTTACCTCCTTGTGAGATTCTTCCAGCTCTGTTCTCAACCCCTCCTGCCTCTCTTTGTGTCTGCGCTGAGCCTCGTCTTGCAGCCTTGTAATCTCTGCATCATGTTTACTGCGCATTGTTTCCAACTGGATACGCTGCTCTGAATCTAAGCGTGCACGCTCACTGGATACAGCCTGATCAACCTGTTAAGATCAAGCAGAATGAAACAAGTTGAGCTTGCAAATATCATTTCACTCTATGATTGAATGCAAACCCTTTTCCCTTCCAAAATGAAGAATGAACATTTAAGCAACACAATAAACTTGAACATATGGAAACAAAAATGTGAAATTTAAATACTTTTTTATCGTTGAAAAATCTCTAGAAATCAATTTGATCTCTTGAATTTTCATTTTAGTTCACTCATGTTTATTGTTATTACCATATAAGATTTACTCATAAAAAAGATATATAGTTTTCTGGGTCAGTGGTTGTTTACCTGTTGTGAGAGTTTTTCCAGAGCTTTTTTCTTCTCCTCTTCTAACTTTCCTTGTTCCTCATGTTGGAGTGCACTCACTTCATCCCGCAGTTTCTGTAACGCTTACATCAACAAAAAGAATCAAATTCAGAACATCAAACATGCACTGCAAAACTTGTCTAATTCCTATTATCAGTTAACTAATGATGTTTATAAATTTACAAATCTGAGCTCCAGAGCTTGAAACAAACCTATTCCTCTACATTATGTTACATTTATATAGCATTAGAGCAGTTTCTGAAAGTTGTTCGTCCTTTTCCTAAATAACAAATTCTGTATGTGAAAGGATCAAATTCATTTCTCATTGCCATCTTCTCTCCGTCTTCGATAACAGTCTAGCTGGTTTGCCTTAGAGTAATGGAGTTTTAAAAATATTTTGGCGGGAGGAGGGGAGAGTCAAGTTTGATCCCAGGATCGCACAAAATAATTTGTCGGATGTCGTCCCCTACTGGTTAGGTTGGTATCAGTAGAACGTAATCGCTGTTATCCTGGCAGTACATATGTGTGGCAGCAGGTAAACCTGTCAGAATCCTAATACAGCTTACATGACGATAGACTTAACAAAAACTAACAAACATGCCAAATCAAACAAAACTGTTCCTTAGATTTTTGGAAGACCAACTGCAAGCTGCGACCAAACTTTAAAATTATTATGAATCACTACATATACCAGCAATTACTGGACAAGTTGCTGCAACAGATATGCACACACACAAAAACAACAAAAAACATCTATATTATTGTCCGTACATAGTTCAAAATTTTATGTGCCGCCCTGTCCAATATTATGGAGTGCTCATATTACTTTTTGACAGAAAAACTCATGCTGAATTTTGATATCTAAAATAAACTATGCTTTTCATTGCAGCTATTAAAACACATGTTCATTCAAATATCTGTGCATATTAATAAATCATACTTTTACGGTGAAGCCATAAAACAGGTGTTCACAAAGCTTGTATTTATGTCGAAATTAACTACTTAGTTTTCGTGATGTGTTGTGCACCTCTGTCCAGTTTTATTGACTGCGCGTATTGCAGTTTGACAGAAAAATGTATGCCGAATTTTAATGTGTCAAACAAACTATGCTTCTCATTGCAGTTATTCGTATTAATAAATCAAACAGGCAGCAGATGGCAAATATGGGTGGTGGACGAACATATATCTCATTTTACTGCCTAGCTTTTAAATTTTTACATTTCTATAGTCACCTCACGATGAATTTGGATATAAAAATGTGAATGACACAGCAACCGATAGGAATATATAATATATATTTGTTTGTTTGTTTTGTTTTGTTGTTTTTTTGTGTGTGATATCTTTCTCATATTAAATGAATGCGGAAATTATAAAATTATTAATGTTATTTTACTGTTTGAAATGCCTTGAAATTTTAAGCACATATACCATTTTCTATTCATGAATGCCCAAAATGAAAGTGAAAAAAGAAGAGAAAAAAAAAGCAGTTTTTAATGAGAGAAGGATAAAGCCTTGAAATCATTAAGCTTAAACAAAAATTTCAACCGTTCAGTGGGAAAAAAAACAAAGAGTTGAAAATTAGTGAAATATAAGAAAAAACATAAAAGGTAAAAATTGCTGTTGATGCACACTGAACATAAAGGAAACCCAAAGCCAGATTATACTGCCTCACAAATATTAAACCACAACATATATATTGGAATAGAAACACTGTCATAATGTTTTTACTTTCATGTATATGTGAGGCAACCAGAGAGAATCAGGCACAAGGCGGATATTTGACTTTTGGAGTCATTTATAATGTGTTAAGTGCAGTTTCAGTTGTTCAAAGAGCTTTAACTATATCAGTTCTAGAACCAGAGATTATCCTTTTAATTTGAATATGAATCTGGTAAATATAGTGCTTTTCTTATCTTTAGAGGGCTCTAGCTCAAAACTTATATCATATCAGCGACTTGTGCCTGATTCAACCTGGTTTGCCTCACATATGTATTATCTCAAATTAAAACATGCACCAAATGACATTGGCTATAACACCCATGTGTTTTATAGAAAATGAGCTCCATATTTAGATGGTTATTTTTTATCATTCAATTCCTACATGATACAGAGTTTTACTTATTTTACGATACTTTAATATTTCTATCAGGATTTTTTCTTAAATGAGCAAAAAATGCATTGCATTAGTTGGATTGAGGCTACTTACTTAAAGAAAGAGGTTCAATTCAATGATTAAAAAAAGCTGCATAGATAGAAATTCAGAAACAAGCTTTCATTATGTTTAAATGTTCATAACAAACTTCTGTTTGTTTAGAATAAGACATGTGTTTAGTTTTTAAATAATAGACATTGATTACTATTGACATATTATAACTTTCCTCTGATTTAGAATGATTCCCATCATTGTTTTTACAGTTTGAAATATTCCACACTTGTATTGTAAAGGGTATATATTCATTCAAAGAGAAAAATAAAATAAAAAGCATGTCTTATTCAGGCGGGTCTTTTTATTTTAACTCGAACAAAAAAAAACAAAAAACGAAAGGTATGAATAAAAAAAAAAAGAACCATGACAACCATGAACCATGCGACAGCGTCAATCCAAATTAGTTACTTGGATAGAGGAAACAACACTAGGAAGCAAACAAGTATGCAATATGCAGGAGGCAGATGGGATAACAAGCAAAACCATATACCGAAGTTCTGCCTCTTTCTGCTCATGTTCTGAGGCACAATCCGCCCTGAGCTTTTCAAGATCCAAACTCTGCGACTTAGTTAGCTGTTCTTTCTCTTCTGTTCGAGCTTTGTCTAGCTCTTCATTTAATTTGCTACGTTAGAACAAGGGGAAAAGCAAATGATATATAAAAGTTTCCTGACTTGAGTAGCAAAGTATTTCAATATATCAAAATGCTATCTAAATTTATATTTAAAAAAATGTGCACAGATTTATATTTTGAGACAAGAGTGTACCTATGGCTTGGATTAGTTTCTAGCTTTGCAATAAGAGGAAAATTGTAAAAATGAACATTCTTGATTTGTATGAGAATATTTGCAAACTCACAACACCATCAAATCTTGGTGCATAATTTACAAACAGCAAACTATTGTGAAATGTGTATTAGAGAAAAGCAAATTTTTAAAGAAAGATTGCTGTAATTTGATTACTTGAATTCGAATTATAAATTATTTACACAAGACTATAAAATACTGTTAGCTATGCTCAACTAAAGTGAATTATGTATCTAAAATTGAACTTTTATATATTGAAAAGAAGTAGAAAAAAAGAGTAAAGTTATAACAAAAATACTAGCTCTTAGTTGTACTAAAAAGCAAAATAAGGTAGGAGAAAAAAAGTCTACTTAGCAAAATCCTCATAAAAACCTAATAGATAATTATTTTAAATTACTAATTAATATTCTTTCCTCTATGACCTGAAACGTTTTCTTTTTTATCTTTCCATCGCTAGCAATCTATGCAAGAATTTTACTATAAATGCAAAGTTAGCAAAAAACAAAACAAACAAAAAATCGCCAAATATCTACTTGGCAAATGATCATGAACATAAATAACTTACTTTATCATCTCTTTCTTCTCTGCACGGATTTTCTTTTCCTCTGCCTCTCCTTCTCTTTTTATTTCATCTTTCAGCCTCTTAAGTCTTCTGTCTTTATCCTGAAAGGAAGATAACATATAAGCCATACAAAAATTAAATTCTAACAGTGCTGTGCCAGATTTGCATCATTCTGAACTGCAAACCCTACATTTCTTTTCAAAATAAAATTTGTTGATGTGAGGAGGGAGGGGCCAAACAAATCGCTTTACTGGTACAATATTATCATGTACCTTGATTTCAAATAAATGGGATCCAAGAACTAAACATAAATGAAGAGTAAACTCAACAATTAAAAAAAAAGAGGGGGGTTGAAAAGCAGGATAGAGGAAAACGACCATATCATTATTTATAAATGTTCAATGTGACAAAAAAAAAAAGTTTTAATTCACCTCAAGCAACTCAAGCTTTGCATTCTCCAGTTCCCTCTCAAGTTTGTCCTGCATCAGCTGAAGGGCCTTCTCATTATTGGAGGAAATCCTGAACTCTTCTTCTTTCAACAGCTGATCTTGCGCTCTCCTGCTCAGAGGGTTCCAATAAAAAAGATTAATAAAGATGTCATCTGACAACAGGGGATGTTCTTCAAATAAATCTTATGCCATTTTTTTTCATTTCAACTCATTTATAGACAGTTCGAATTCGTAAAATATCCACTTACATAATCTTTAAAAGATTTGGTATTCTCACAAAATTTGGGTATAATTACAAAAATGAATATATTAACTTCTAAATGAAATTTGTTTTTTCTCATAAGTTTTATTTGTAAACAGAACTCTAATGCCTACATCTTTTTTTGTGTGTAACTTCTATCTTTCCTTATTCTTACAAAAAAAATCACAAAAAAAACCCAACCCAAACAACCTACCTGTCTCGTAATCAATATTATATATATGTAGCTAATCTAATACCTTCCTAAGCTCTAATTTTTTTCCACCCATGTTTTCTTTAAAATCAGAATATCAGATTTGAGACAATGTAATAAGTTGTCCATTTTCTTTGATTATGGAAGCTTTCAGATAAGTACCTAGGTCCAGACCTGTCACACTCCAGGAACAGAAAATCTAAATGATTCTGTCAAAAAATCTGAATTTGATCTAAAAAATCGGAAGAATGTACAGCGTTGTGCTAAAAAATAGTCCTCAACAACAAACAATTCTTGTCATCATCCTGATATAAAATTTTAAAAAGCAGAAGGGAAATACATACTGAAACTTTGAATATGGTTAAATTCTAGCACTGTAGAGGCAAGTTCCCTAAGTACATTTTTTGTGTGAACTGCAAACAGATGCCTGTGGGAAAATTACTTCGCTGATTTTAAGTCAATGCCTCACTGTGGTCTTGACCTACAAACAAATATCAGTTTTGAAGCAATTTTCTAATATCTATGTCTCATAAATCCTTTTAAGCCGAAATAGAGAACAAAGATTCATAACTGCGCTATATTCCTTGAAAGAACCAAACTAGACCTAGAAGAACTTCTAGATTTAGCTGCGCGGGTGGGTTGATGATTCAAGGGAAGTATGTTGTTCAGTTTCATCCATAGACTAAAAAGAGCCTGCATTTTTTTCTCAGAGATAAAAAAAAGTAAGTACTGAAAAAAATCGGAATCCTTCCCAAAAAAATCAGAAAATCGGGAAAAGGCAATTTTCGGGGAAAATCGGAATGATTCTGATTAAATCGGAATGAATGGCAGGTTTGTAACAAATCAGAAAATCGGGAAAAGGTGAATTTTCAGGGGAAAAATGAATGTCAGGTCTGTAGGTCTAGGCACAACTGTTTACATTTTTTATAATGGTTAACAACCGTAGAGTCACTTCATTTATGCACACGAGAGATATCACTTACTTGTCTGCTGCCGCTGCTGAAAGCTCTGCCTTGCGCTTTCTTTCAGCCTCTGGGTCTAAGGGTGAAGCTTTCCTCCTGCAACTGGAGACTCATCTCTGGCAGTTGACTTAAGTGACAGTGTGCCATCTATGTCCTGCGAAAAAAAAGGTTGGAACTGGTAAATGATTAGCATCTAATTTAAACTATTTAAACAACATACTGTGTCTGTATTTGCAAGACTACAAGATAATATCTTACTAATGATATGGTACTGCTAAATTTTAAATGATACTATTTGATTATGTATGTCTGTGTGCAAATATATTTCTGAAGTGTGTTTAATTCTGACTGCAATGGTCACTCTTCATGTGTACAGCAATTGACAACAAAGGCTAAAAAGCATACCATTTTGGATTGGTCCTAATTTGATTTTTTATTCATAAGGTGCACACACTGAAAAGAATACTTGAGCTGCACAATTCTAAAACACACCTTACAAATAAAAGTGTCAATTTGAGTTATATCAACTTATTTGTGAATATTGCACAGTATTAAATTAGTCCTGAGAACAAACTGCTTGCCATTAATAGAATCAACAAATCATTAGTAGCTAAGAGCAGTTTTCTTCATATTCAAGTGTATCTTGAAGTTCAGAATTCTAGTAAACCTCAGTGGATTTATTTAATTTATAAAGTAGATAATTTTGTTTGCCATTCTCCTACCATACAAACAGTGCATATAGCATAAACAACAAAGTAATAAAAGGGCCAAGGGCACAAGTGGTAAAAAGGAGACATATACATCCTACAATTTCATTAAAATAAAAAATTGTTTAAACATTGGTCTGTGGAAGAATTAAATTAATTTTAATGGGGATGGACCAAAAAATCATAGTTCATACTTAGGATGATGACAAACTTTAGCTTATTTGAACAATTTTTGTTCAGGCTATTAAGTTTCTTGTGATTTCAACACTAAAATGTTAGGTATTTTGATCGAAGAATGTATCTCGCATAAGCATTTTACACATATTGAATCATCAGAATTTTTATTTTATTTTTTCTACATAGAAAGAATGAGGAATCTATAAAGATATTGAACACAATATAATAGTAGAAGCACAGATAGGTATACATCACTATAGCTCTTTTACAGCACTGAATTAAAAAAAAACAAAGTTAAACTGATTTTAAAGCAAGGGCAAAGATTGCTTGCACACTGAATTTCAAACTCATTTTTGCTTTTTAAAATCTTGGAATTAAAGATTTTACCTGCCTTCTTTATCTTCTTGCAAATACATAGTTGTTCTGATGTTATGATTTAAACCACATTGATCATGACAATTCCAGAACTAATAGCAAATAACTTAATCAATTAAAACTTTAAAAGTTTAAGGAACCTGAGAGTTTGAAATTCACCTATCACATCAAAATAATATCTAGATATTAAAAGAGATGAAATGGAGTTAAAAAGAAAATTGAGATAAAAATGTGTGAGGCACTGCACTTTTGCGCATAATTTCATTCCAGTTTTAAAGACAGATGAGGTGCTCCATATAAATTATCTCAAATCTAAAACTGTCTATTTTTCACTAAGCAAAAAGGTGCACAAGCACAGCAGAATGTAAATAGATTTTAAAAATGTAAATATAAGTTAAAGACCAGTCTAATAATGCGGCTCTTTAGCAGGAATTTTGAAAGGAACCCATATAAATGAACCGAATGTTTATAATTACATAAAAATCAAAGGCTTCTAAGGCTTTTCAAAGAACGAATTCACATTGTAAATTTTTTATATAGTACAAAAAGGATAAATTATTCTTTACAGTACATGTTATAAACCCACTTCTGACCGACTACCAGGCTTATAATTGAGAATAATGCTGCTTATAATTGAGAATAATGCCAAGTTACAGAGAAAGGTAAAATAGCTCACAATGTTAAACATTTAAAGGTTTAGTATTGCACACAAAAGAAAAACTTAGTATACAAAGAGCAATCGAATGGCCATAAAAAGGAAAAAAAACAAAAAAAAACTGAATGAAAAGATTTCGGATACACACTTGTGCACTGCATATGCAATTCACATGACATTTTGTGACACAGGGGTAAAATGAGAAATCAGTGACCCAAAACCATGAAATTTTTATTCTTAAAATCTTACCGGGCCTAAACTACTGCTTGCTCTCATCTAATGATTAAGTAGGCAAAATAAAAAAAACAAATATAAAAAAATCAATTGAATGCAATTGAATCTCATATATTCAATATTTAAAACAACAATTGCATGAAAAAAAAGTAAACTGCAGACTGGTTTAGTGATTGCAAATTTGAGTCTGAATCTGAATCTAAAATAATGCACATAAAAAAAAAAAGGAATAGAGAAATATAGAAACTTCTTGTACCTCATCTAAAATACTTGTTAGTATGCTCACTGAACTATCATAAGAAAAACATTGTAAACTTAATAAACAAATCTGGGAAGCAGTAAACCCTTCCAGCTACACCAGACAAGCATATTTTGTTCCCCTTTAGAAAATGCTCAGTAATAAATGATTCGTGGGAAACTTATGGTTATAACCTTTTGGGTTAGTGAGATAACATATTGCACAAAGGTATGGTACAGTAATGGCTAAATAAAGTCAAACTATAATATTATTTTGAAGGGCAACATTTATAAATGCAAAAGCCACATTATTACTCCTCAATCACTGCTACTTCAAAATTTGAATAAAACAGTGGAAAAATCTGTCGGATATGGATATATCGTATGACAGGTCAGAATGGGAAAAGACTTGATGGTCAAAATTCCGACAATTGTTGGAAAATTTAATGGTCTGATAATATTTAACTATTCAAATACTTGAAAGGAAAAAACAAATTTTTTAAAGAAATTATACATACCTTTTCAAGGGAACCTCTTAGATTTGGCTCAAGGTTTTCAAACTCAAGTAATTTCTCTGACAAATTTTTATCCAGACCAAAATCCTATGGATAAAAGGTCAAGGATTATACTTTTATCATGTATTTTACCCACTGCATAATAAAGCGAAAAGAGGAAAATACTTTATTCAATGGCCTCAAAGAAAGGAGGTGAAATTGGTACATCATAATAAATGATAATTTTTTTATCGGAATCTGTTAGCACTCTAGTAAAAAAAGTCAAATATTTCTTTTTGTTCATCATCTTCACTTTTACTTTTCATTAGGCATTAAGAGGACTACTTATAGATAGATCTTCAAGAGAACTTTAAGTCACATATTACAACATCCTGTGTAAAAAAAACAACAATGAAATTGGCATACTGTTTACAACTTATTATTTTTTGGTTTGTCTTATCCTGAGAAACCATAGGAGCAACACCAAAAGGCAGTTGAGTTACTTTCTGAGTCATCTCAATAATCTAGTAGTGTAACACAAAACACTCATTAATATCAGCAAGCCTCTTACCACTTCTTTATTATAATCATCACTGTCACTCTCAGATTCTTCTTTGGCCCTTTCATTCTGTTCCTCTGAATCTGGATCTGATTCCTGTAAATACATATAAAAATCTTTGAAAGAACACAAAAGAAGGTAAAATCAAAACATTCCAGTGTTCACAAACTAAACAATTTTTTGTTTGTTATACTTTTCTTCTAGATTTTCTTTTTATCTACTTCAACTTTCATAATCATTCAACTTCACAGAATTGTAGCAAGATCTCGGGAGTTGAGTTGAACATCAAAGGTAAAACCAAAGCAATCACATAGAAAATATCACTGTGTGCACCAAAAGAAGTTTTGATATGCCATAATCCACAAAGATGACGAAAACAAAAAAATTGACTGAGGGATGATTATATACGGTCTCTCTCTCTCTCTTTTTTTGTGTGTGTAAATTAACTTTAGTTTGTGGAATTGTGTAATGTTAGGATAACAGAGCAAATTTATGAAGCATCAGCTATCCTATACCACCAGTAAAGCATGCTTTAAGAAAAAAGAAATTACCTCATATCCAAGCCCTGTAATGTCATGTGCTCCAAAATCAAAAGTGTTCTTTGGTCTATCGATTTCCTGTAAGAGTGAAAAAAAAGAAGATATTAACCAGGAGATATAAAAGCTTTAAAAGAACTTAATTAAGCTTTGTGTGAATCTCTTAGAAAGGTGAAGATAATGATCAAGCTGAGGGCAAACTAATTAACCTAAAGAAAACTTAAATGTAGTGCCTATTATGTATTATAGACTTTCTTATGGCTATAACATTTCTTACCGAAATTTAGAAACATTTATTAATTTAACACTTCCGGGCCAGGTTCTTAAGTCATAACCTCCTTAACACAGTGAAAGACAGATTTTTACAGAAACAACATGTCCAAGTTCCAGCCCCTGAACTTTGCTGTTAACTTGAACTGATTTACGACAGCTAATCACACCACTTCCCTAATAAGCTTTTTAAAGCAGTGAACAGTAACAAAGAAGCATGCGAAATGACACTATATTCTACCCACTTATTGATTTTATTCAGCCTCAAAGTAATATTTTATCCCATTGCTGTCATATAATCATACAATATCAAGGTTGTTCCTTTCAGACGTGTAATTGTAGAATTTATTGACACATCCAGTGATATCAAAATTACCTTTACTTAGATCTACTCCTTAGATATCAGTACATATTACTTGTGCATCCATTTAATGATGAAATGAACGGAACTGTCACCACTTTATACAAGTGAAAATTACAATAATAAAACAAATAAGCTTTCAAAAGCATCTCACTTTTATAGATCTCGGACTTGACAATCGTTCTGCTAAAGTGCTAGACCTAAATCAGTATACGCAATTACTGGATGCTGGCGACGATACTCTGAATCTATATGGCTTCCATTCGTTACCTGTTTATTGAATATTTTTTTTATTCAATTCATTGAAAAAAACGTAGTCGTAAGGGCAAATTTAAGTTTACTTTGGGATAAAAAATGATGTCTTGAGGGTCACATCAAGAAACACAATGTTAAAGTTAATAAAATTCGGTGAAAAATCCTGCCAATCTGATAATTTGAAATAGCCAGGTACAACGAAATCAATATAGAAAGTAAAACAAATTTAGCGGTACATGCACTTCCGTTTTGAATTGAAAGTACCTACTGTAGTGGCTGCTAACAAAGTTCGTTTCTTTATATAAGTAGCTAGGGGAGCTGCAAATTCCTTATACATGTATCATCAGCGTTTTTCTACGGGCAAACCACTGAGCGGACTTAACTTTCTGCTGCTGAATTTCGAGGATCCGCAGAAAACTGTGATCCCTAATTGGACCCTTTACCCCAAAAGCCATTGAAAAAAAAAATGTATTGTTTAATCATTTTTTTTTCCACCACAGCTTTGGTTGACCTTAACTAAATCAGTTTTTTTCTCTCTACAAAGCAACATTTTGTGATATTTCTTTTAAAATCTTAACAATGTCGGTTCCTTACAATTTTGACACAATGCTTCTACCAGACAATAATATACAATGCTTACATCATCTTCATCGTAATTCCCGGAATAGACAGGCAAGCTCATACTGCTGGTCATGTTCAAACTCTTGGACTTGTTTAGAGACCCTGTGGTTGTGTTCATGCTGCCAACTACTTGCTGTGCGCTAGCTCCCAAGCCTTTGCCGAAGCTTCCAGACCCACCTGCACTGTCTGCAGACTGTCATTTAAAAAATAGAACAAATCATGCATGTAAATAATGCAACAGCTCTTTATGGATATTAGATAATCCAGACAGTCTTCCATGTTTGGAAATTGAGTTTTATAGGTTATATCTGATATTTTTACAAGTTAATGTTTTTTTTTCCTTATAGGATTCCACCTGCATATTTTATTCTTAAATGTTGATGTTTTCATTCGTTATAAGACTCCACCTAAGCATTTTAAGGGAAAAGTTTCAATCATTTATTGAACCAATGAACCTATGGAAAGGGTAGACAGTTGCTTACCGGTTATATTAAATCATTTGGAACACATTTAGCTTACAATAACTGTAAGAAAGGAATAAAAATAAAGAACAAAGAAAAAGAAGTAAATTAGCAGAGAAACAAAGAATGGCCTTTCTATACCCACTGGACTGTAAGTAGAACATCATGCTTACAACTCGCAAGTTTACTTACAAGTCTTCTTATTCCGATATTCTTACTACGCGCAGTATACGCCTATAGTGTCTTGTTATGTTCCATGCTTAGACTATGACAGATCAGGTTAGTGTTTGTGTAATTGGGCAGATTGACTTTTAACAGAACGAGAAAATCCTTTGTTTACTTACTTTTAATGGTCCAAGTGGACCTGAAGAGCCCTTGTGCATTTGTGGGGTGCCTATACTGGGCTCAGCTTTAAGCATCAATGGGTTTAACTGTAAATAAGAAAGATCATGAGTACAGTTTTACGCATTATTGCACTATTGTTCTCATTAAAATGTCATCACCAGGAATTTGAAATTTTTTTATAACTTGTTTTGATGAAAAAAATTAAATACATTTTCTATTTTCCTCACCCCTTGGGTAGTTAACAAAGGCCCACTACCAATGTCAATTACTTGGCACTTGCAGTGAAGTAGCCAAGCGCAGGGCCTATAGTTTTCTCACAGCGAGGCCGTCAGGTGGCTTGTCGTGTTTTATGGGTTAAATTTGGAGTACACCAAAAATTTTGTTCTTTCTTTTTACTAAAAGTAAATAAAATGCAAATGCACATATGTTCATTTACAAAATGATAATTCCAATTCAGACGACAAGTTTTCTACACATTGTAACATAAAAAAAATTCAGCTTTGCCAATAGCTTAAGGTGTACAGCCAGTGAAATCAAGGAGTCCATGTTTTATAAGGGCTCAATAACACTGACATTTAAAAAGCTTTAATCATGTAAAGGTTGAAACGGAAACCACACGATAAATGTGAGAGAAACAATAGGTTCACAGATAAGTATTTTAGCGCAAATAAAAGGACCAGCAGAAGCTTAGAATTTGCTCTAAAATCCAGATGTATGAAAATATATTTATACACACCTTTGATCCTGGTGTTTTTGAGAGAGGACCTAAATCATCCCCACCACTTCCTGCTCCTTGGTTTCCTTTCTTCTTTTTGCCTTCATCTTTTGATTTTGTTTTCTTTTTGTTGTCTTAAAAGAAATAAAGAGAAAGTGTCATGATAATTTGGAAAAAAAAAAAAAAAAAAGATTCAAAGTATACTTAAAGATAAATTATTCACTCATGGGTGAGGGTCAAATTCATTCATATCCTCAAAATAGAGATATAAGATATTGATGCTTGAATAATAAAATTTATACATATATACATGTATCATTTTTGTGCTGGATATTAAACCATGGTAGTGGAGAAAAATGTACCATTGTGGGTAGTAATAGAATTA
Organism: Elysia chlorotica; assembly: GCA_003991915.1. Taxonomy (NCBI): domain Eukaryota; kingdom Metazoa; phylum Mollusca; class Gastropoda; family Plakobranchidae; genus Elysia; species Elysia chlorotica. The sequence goes on along the minus strand of RQTK01000360.1, from coordinate 245,063 downwards.
GAGGCAGAAGGAGAGAAGTATACGCAGCGTTAGCGGTAGTGCAATTTACTTACTACCAGTACTTTTCTCCAAAGCAAATCTTTTTCTTTCTTCCAATACCATACTTTTGTAGAATTCATCACATGGGTGATCCCATATACTTTCCCCTGTAGCAAAATTGAAGTAGTACACATCTCCTGATGGTGCTTGGCTGAAAGGAAAAATATAAATAGAAAATTAAGGGAAGATCACATGTTGCACTAGTTTAGAATTTGCTATTACAAAAAATTACACATCCGTTGTAGCATGCAAACTTTAAAAGTAAAAATTGTAATATGTATACCATAACCAAAAGAATTAGCAGAGGTATCAAAGGGAACCTCTAGCAAAGCTGTTGTTAAAAGGTGTTTTCTCAGAAAATAATTTTGGTTGAATTAGGCGTTTGTTGTAGATACATTTAGAGGTGAAAGTAAAAATAGTTGTGTAATTGCAAGTAAAAAAAACAAAAAAGTTTGGTAGAGCTTTTAAAGAAAGAAAATGGATCTAACTTACCAAGGTCTCCAATGTTCTGGTAATGGTGCATTGATTCCTTCCCGTGCCACAAACATCAAATGTGGCTCTTTTTTCACATCTATTCCTATAGATGCTGCATACTCTTGAATTTCTGTAAAACATTTATGTTGCATGCATTTTTAAAACACTATCATTTTCTTGGAGTTATCAGCAAAATACATGTATTATCATTATAATTTCATTTTAACTGACATTGCCCCTGTTGATCTATGTTGTAAGCAACATTGAAAAAGCTCATATTAGGAATCGAGAAAGCAGCCAAATAACTGAAACGTTGTACACCCACTAGTCGTTAAGTCGAGAAACAACCATACTGCGGGTGTAGAACAGTTCAAAAAATATTTTTCTCTTTCATACCAGGGCTCAAACCACTTGGCAGTTAATTATAAAAGATTCTTTTAATTTTCTTTATATAAATCTAAAGTAACAGATAGTCCTACTCGCAAAAAGCCAATGGAAAAACCATATATGTGAATAATCTTAAATGCGGATTTAAATTTTTTTTAAATGTTTAAATTACCCAAACACTAAACAACAACAAAAGTACCCATAAGTAAAACAATCTTACCTAACTCTGAAGGCTGATAATTCTCATCATAATCCTCTTCAAGGATCATTTGATCATTGACCATCATCTTGGCAAAGTTTGTGGTTGAAAGCTCAGATCTTAAAAGGGGTTTAAAATATTTTCATACTTTCTTCTTTCATAAAAACAAAACAAACAAGCAACAAAAGAAACAAATTAAAAAGTTAAAAGTGAATCTTATTGTTTCAAGGAAGCATGTTGAAAAGGATCCTCTTGCTTGAAGAATTGAATCATGAATGTCCGTCTCAAGATAAATTCTGAAAAAAAAAAAAAAAAGATCATCATTAAAGATATTAAGAATAAGAGAACAACCTTGAAGGGAAATACAAATTTACTCTGTTAATGCAGATAAATGATCTAATTTGTTGAGCCTGAGATATATTTTAGCATTGAATACACTTTGAGACATCATATATGATTTCCTTTCCATGTAGGGCTCTAAGAAAATTCTTTTAATGTACGATAGTCAATTATAAAAACAAGTCAGTTTCTTGATATGGGCCATAAGATGATAAGTATACATGCCCAAAGATGTAAAGAATAATAATGACAAAGAAAGTATGGGATGAAGGAATTTTTAAGGAATCAAGGGGACATTCAGTACACATTTCACGAAACATATGTGAAATTACAAAATGTCGTTTTTACAACATGATCTAAGTTCAAGAGTATTTTCAGGCTAGTTAATTATTATCTGTCTTTGCATTTAAAGGCTGAACTGAGAATGCACCCAAGGCTGAAATCTACGAAGTGGGGTGTGTGTCATGGGGCATGCCCCCCTCTCCCCCCCTCACAGGAACGCATTGTAAAATGGCCAAATATGGCTCTCCTGGGATCGTTTACACCCTAAATTTTGATCAAACCAAACCGTAACCCTTTTTAAGCAAAGAGAGGAAAGAAACAGACAAGTTTCATATATTCTACTTTTTGTGTGTTTTTTTTTTTTAATTTATGAAATGCTTGAAAAAAAAATTTACTCAAAACTGCGACAGAAGCTACGAATTTCTTAATAAATAATATAGAAGTAGTAGGCCTTGCCAATTTTATACATAACTTGAATTTAAAATCTAAAAAACAATATACATATAGATATTATAATATCAGACATGATTTAGGTTACCAAAACCCTACATGTGAAAGATAAAGTAGTTGAACCGCTAGTGCTACTATTTATTTACTCTATGCAACTAGGGGTAACAAGTGCTTGTAAATCCTTCCCCAACACGCACAACACACAATAATCAAGCATTGATCCTATGCGAATGTATTATTAACGTTGAAAGAAACTCAGCACTCAAGTGAACCATTTTTCAGGACATTGTCATTGTGACAATGAATCATTCTCACCTAAGACCTAGATCTCTAGATTTGATTGCATGAAGAAATCACTTTTAATAATAATAATAATAATATTTATTTATAGAGCGCTTTCCCTATAAAAAGCTCAAAGCGCTTTACAAGCGTTTTACTAATGATATTTCTAACAGCTCTGTATACCTCACATTCAGTTAGATCTACATCTAATTTGTCATTATGATCATGTTGGTTGAATTACTTTTAAAAGCCATTTAAGTGCTGACTGAGTGAAAACAAACCAGATCCAGCTATTATAATCATTTATGGTACTGGTAGCCTACAACCCACACTTTGAATCTTGATACGGTATGTCTGAATTAGCATGTTCACTAAATATAAATGGATAAATCTATACAAATATCTGGATGCTTTTTAACGTCTTGTATAGATATAGAAGGTGTAAATCTTGATGTAGCTCTAAATTAAATGGATCTAGGAAGGAGATGCCCATCCCATACTGGTCTGGGCACGTTTACAACACTAAAAATAGATGACCACGGTTAATGGATACGTTACTTCTTCCATGAAATACTCTTTGTTTAGAAAAGCAAAATGTGTAAGGACGTATAATTTATCAAAGGCACCATTCACGTAATTGAAATTCAAAAAGTATAAAAGAAAAAAAAATTCTTCAAGGATATGACTGAACCAAAGGACTGAACATTACTTGTCACCAGGCTCAACAAACGTTCCTAGAGTTTTACAAAACTAGCATGAACCGGAAATGTTTATTTTGAACCTGAGTTATCGAAACAAAACTTGTTGAACTAGGTAAGCGTAGTCTCCCCTCTCGAGTCTAAAATGACTATAGATCTCAGGCAGGCAACTTCTAAAAACACATCTGCAGTGAGTTGAAATGGAAAACATGGATTAATGAAGTATATAAATGTTGGCAAACTTGCAACTAGATTCTAGTGATGTTATCTTTGATCTAAGCCATCTCGCCCCTATTTTTAGGGTTGTGATACTGACACAACTAGATCTAAATTTACTAACACAACAGTAGGCCCTAAATAACTGGAAAGCGAGTCCCGTTGTCGTCTTATCACGTGACAACACTGTTTGGAGTGTTTGCAAACATGGCGTTTTTTGCTACAAACTTTTGAAAACTTTTTAAGGCTGTTTTTCAAGACGTGGAATTCATGTGTGTGTGTGAATCATTATATTTCTTCAAATTATGGAAAGAAAATAGAAAGTGAGCATGGCTTCTGGAGACGCATCTGCCACAGTAGACACCACAAGAGAGTTTTTACGTTCATTTTCAGTTATAGATGTCGAATCGGAATCGGAATCCGACTTCGATGAATTAAGTCCAATTCCAGAAAACCCAGGGGATAATTTGGATGACGCTGGAGATGGATTACCTGACGGTGGTAAGTTACGGCTTTAAAAAATCTTTTCCATGGATATATTATAATCAGTGAATAGATAACGATCTATACCATAATTATTTAGATCTATAGTACAAACTAGTTTTGCTATTTATACCCTCCAGTTGAGAAATTCTAGATCTAGATATATAATGGACTATTCTGTGTAGGATCAGTCAGTGGATATAACCTCTTCTATACACATTCCATCAGCCCTCTTTAAGACAATTGAATTTGAATTTTGTTCCTTTAATTGAGTAAACACTACTTAAGATCCGCCGCCATACCCGACGTACAACGTGGGAACCCTATTTCACATCATGAACGTGTATTCTCATTCTTACTAAAAGATGAAATGGTTACCTTTTTATTCTGTCAATATTATCTCCACTGTTATAAATTGAGTAACTGCTACTACTTCTACTACTACTACTACTACTACTACTACTACTACTACTACTACTACTACTACTACTACTACTACTACTACTACTACTACTACTACTACTACTACTACTACTACTACTACTACTATTACTACTACTGCTGCTGCTGCTACTGTTTCAACTAAGTTACTAATAATACCGTGTTACTACTCTATCACCAATAGGATCATTACAGGTAGTCTATTAGTATTACTACTCCTTTGTAGGTCTTAGGCTTTAGTGGGGTGTTGGATCTAAGTGGAATATTAATTGATAATTGTTTACAGTACGAATTGTTTTAAAGATTTAAACTTAGTAGATGGATGACCGTCATGTGGGTTTTTTTTTTAAGAAAAAGAAATCATTTTTATGGAGGGCTGGAGGTGTCTCATACTAAGTCTGTTCATTATTTTTCTTTTACTAGAATTGTATTTTAACGCTATAAAAAATAATGTCTATTCGTGTCCCGCATATTGGACACAAAACCCCAATAAATTAACACTGCGCTGCTAGTGCTAACTTAATCGGTTAGTGCTCTGCTGGGCTGAGAGCGAGAAGTCCAGGATTTTAGTTTTATTTTTTTCGTTGAAGAGAAGCGCTTTCCTAGTTTCACATCTCAGATGATTTGATACACCGACGGGTTCCAAAAGTAACGTCTGACAGTTTCATGTGCTGCCACACGCGAGGCACTGCTGGCATATAATCAGGATACATGTTTCAGTCGATAATATTTTGTATATTTACTGACACCGACTCAATCAAAATCACCGTATCGTACATGTATTTAGACCCACGGACTTTCCGTTTGGGGGAGATTTACGCTCTACCTCCTGCGTCAGTTCCCCCCGTTACTAATCGCAACTGGTTCCGCCGTTTGGAGAAATTGGGGTTGAGTAATGAGTTGAGTTGAGTTGGTTAACGTCCAACGTCAGCACGATATTCAGATGATTCGATACACCGACGGGTTCCAAAAGTAACGTCTGACAGTTTTATGTGCTGCCACACGCGAGGCACTGCTGGCATATAATCAGGACACATGTTTCAGTCGATTATTAAATATTTTTATAGTTACGGACATGGGTTGAATAATTAGTTGAGTTGGTTAACGTCCAACGTCAGCACTATATAGGCTATATTGTGGACGGGCTCCAAGACTGACGTCTGACAATTTTTACAGGGGAAACGGAGGGGGTATAAAACACAAGTTTCAAGAGATTGTGTACATAAAATAGTCTGCTTTGGTGGTCTGATTGAGAGATTCCTAGAATTGTTAAATGGCGAACTGAAAAAAGAGTGAATGTGAGAGAGGGAGAGAGAGAGAGAGAGAGAGAGAGAGAGAGAGAGAGAGAGAGAGAGAGAGAATTATTTCTTTAAAATGTTGGAAGATAATACGTATGTATTTATTGTCCGCTATAAATGTGCGCGTGTGTTTGTCACGTGTCACGGATTCCACATGTATCCATAGGGTGGAAACTCGTCAGGAAACCTGTAACAGATAATGCTTACATATTTAACAAGTACATGTATCTTTTTATACACTTCCGAGTCTTTAAAACGCGTGTTGTGTATGGTGAACTTTCTTTGAAAAAATTGACACGAGTCTAATATTTAAGCGTGGTCACCGTCGATCGAATGTGTCACAAAGTCCATGCTGAGCATTCGTCAGCCCTATTTGTGTCTGCTTGAATCCTTCATTTCGCATGTTGCATTTCCAACTGGTATTTTTTTTTATTGATGTGTACATAACTTGAAAATCGCTTCTTCAAATACTATTCGTCTTTGACATCGAACCAAACATTTCTTCTGAGCAATACGAAATAACTCGTGGTGGAAATTTATTGACCCTTCATCTATACAGTTTAAACGAAAAAGAACTCAGAAATTCGGACAAATATGCTCACGGGTTTACCGTCCGGTATACATGTATAAAATCTGATTAGTTTGAACGAAAAAGAACTCAGAAATTCGGACAAATATGCTCACGGGTTTACCGTCCGGTAATACATGTATAAAATTTGATTATCAAGAAAATAACGAAAAAATGGTTATCCTGTCAATATCCTGTAAGTTGTATTTTTAGATAACGAATGAATCACCAACGCCTCTAAACTCACTCACCCACACATTTTTTGTTTTGTTGGAAAGGAGATTTCATGTAAGAGGGAAAATCCACGAGAGGTTTGTTCATATTATAATTATGGTCAAAATCTCAAGTTCGCTTCTTCAACACGATCAAATAATACCTTCACAATATTGTGAAACATACCCGGATTTGAGACAAAGTATAAAGGTCACGAAATGTATCCTGGTTGTTTGTTTTCGCTTACCAGACCATTTATCTAGCTTAATTTAAACCATGCTTTCCAACGCAGCTTAATTTCTATTCATTGTTCATACCGCCTTTTCTAACCTGTAAATCACAACACTAATTTTTTAAAGGTGTGTATTTAAGATAACGATGTTTGTACATTGCGTTGTTTTGGTTGTGGCAATTTTATCAGCACGATTGCGCTTTAACACTTAAACTGCCTATTTCGACCATAGTCGAAATCTGTATGGGGAATTTACACAGATTTTAGTAAATTATCACACTTAAAAAATGCGCAATTTTCACAGGCAGTTAAGTGTTAAATATAGTGTAAATTGGGGGGCGTGGATAGATATTATTCAGGTGGTACCTTTTGTTGGTGTGGGTCAGTTAATAAGTTTCAACAAAAGGTACCACTTACTTTACGCCAGCACATTATTTTTCTATTGCTATCATCTGCAAAGTATAAATCCCAACGTTGTTATGGGATCAATTGAAATCACAGATATATTGAAAGTGACTTATTTAGCTGTAATCGAAAGCGTATGTTTACTTGAATACTTTGTAACTGGAGGCTTTTTTAAATCTCCTTTTGTTTTGTTTGTGTGTTAAAATTAAACACATTTATCATGTAGCTTTAACTGCTTGTAGTTCTCACCCTGTAGTGAAATAAATACGTCATGTTGGGTAAGAAATTTGCGCGTCCTAGTTTCTTCATATATAACATGAAATTATAATATACACTGACAGTTCATGCTTATAATTTTAAATGTTACCGTTAGAATTAGAAGCTCAACTTATTGCATGTAAATCTCAGTGGTGTGTATGTGACCATAAGTCCAACGATTTCTATAATTCTTTTTCTTTTTACTCACAACGTCAATATTTCGCGCAATTGTAAATATTTATGGTTTTGAAAATGTGGCTGTAATTTATACAGTTTGTCTTTATACATAAAAATGACTCTTTCCGCTTTCCAGAACGCTCAGTTTGAGGAAAAAATAATTTTACTGACAAAGGACTCTGTAGTCAGTCGCTAATCTATTGTTCTCTTCTTGACAGACATCTAGGAATAATGGCGCATGGTAAAGGACAGAAGTCGATTCTACTCGGAAACGTTAATATGCTGAAATGACCTGCCGGCTCAGATAATGTCCTTCGCACCTCATTTCATCGTCTTGGGCGCTTCGACTGCCCTCTCTATATTATAATTATATCAGTCTGTTGTTCATTATTTTCCTCGCCACATTCTGTACTGAATCGATTGCCACAGAATGGTCAGCTGGTGAAAGGTCTCTGGTGAGCCCATGATTGCGGGAACTGTTGTTGTTTCTCTAGGTCGGTCCTTTAAAAATCAAGTAAAGAATGCCTGTTTTTCATTTCGGTGTTTTTTTTGTTGTTGCGATTCGTTTATCAATGATGTTAAGAAAAAAATGAAGAAGAAAACCAAACCACAAAACAACATCTAGCAACAACAAAACATAATTTATTTGGTTTTCAAAGACGAAAGAACATTTAATTATTCTACTTTATCGCTTCCTCTTCTTGTTATGTCATCAAGGTTTTAATAAATCGACTTACTCTAAAGTGGTTAGAGAAAGAAGGAGAGAGAGAGAGAGAGAGAGAGAGAGAGAGAGAGAGAGAGAGAGAGAGAGTGAATGAATGGATGTAGGGCATGCTGTGTGTGTGTGTCGTCAGTCAATCAAGGTCTTACTTAAGACTTTTACAAGTACAGGAATTGACTCGCGAGGCCTCAAAAGGTGAGAGTGACGATCGAGCGGCTAATATTGATTAGCAAGTATCCACAGCATTTTGCCGTATGCGTACAATACTGAAGTCGTTGTGAGGCCTGGGTTTAGGTTAGGCCGAATATGAAGTTAGGTACTCGGCGGTCAGTGCATGCCCTGGCTGAATTGAGGGCAACCAAGGTTTGTATGGCCCTAAACTTGCAACGATCTATACCATACTTCTCAGCCAATGCCATATTACTTGTACAGTTATTATCAGTAACTACTGCGAGAGTTTGGAAGGGACATTTTAAAAAAAAAGTTAATTTCGCCTTTTTAATGCACTTTAATGTGAATGTGCAATTTTTTTTCCACTTGCTCATTTGTTTACATGGTAATTGCAACAAAGTCGTCTCGCAGTGTCGTTTCGCGATAGTAAGCATTATCGAAATTGCAAATCATGTTGATTTAGCGTCTTACATATTTTTTACTTCCATCATGTCGTCATTGCTATCATCATGAACGTAGTCATGAGTGTGGAGTTGCAAGTGTGTGCAACATGCTTAAAATATATTGTATAAACTGTTAATGTTTCCTACCATCTATGGAAATGCTCCGTTTCTAAACGCTAGTTCTTGTGTATTTTTTCTGCGAAGAAATGCAATCGCTGCAATTTTTAAATTGTGTGTCATCTTCATATAATAAAATCGAGATGATCATCATGAGTTTTTCAGAAACCCCATGTAACGGGAAATATAATGACATTTGGGATGTTAATTTTATTCTTCACCGACCTGTTATGGAAAAAAAATTAAACTCATAGGCGTTCATGCTATAGATGTAACATGATGCAACCATGATGTACCCAGTTAATATTTGGTTACACATGGAATGCTGTAACATCCCCAGCACTGTTATGCATGTTTCTTTCATACTGTTCCTCGGCAAAACATCATCATTCTATTCTAAGTTGTCAAGAAAACGAGAAGGAATACACTTCATGGTGACCATAAGTACGTATGAATTACTGTGGGCTATATGAAGCTTGAACGCCGAAGTACTTCGTACTTGAGTCATCAAACAAAGAGCTATTGGGAACGCCTCAATCAGATTATGATTTGAATAATCCACTGTTACGACAATCCACCGCCACAAGGATTGCGGCGGGTCTTAGAGGAAATAATTTTACTTGACGGGCGCATACTGATCTGTAAACAAAACGACTGGGTATAATATTGTAAATTTAAATTGACTTTCTTAAGGCATGAGAGTTATTAAACTATTAGAGCGTCCCCATTCCTTCCGTCGAAACTATATTATACTTTTAGCATTTTATAGAGGGTTAGGGAAAAAGCATTGAGTGCCTCACTTTCAGGAATCACATTCTTTTAAACTACCACCAGCTCTGATCTCTATATAAAAATCCTATTTTACAGAGTTGAACGCGCTTAGATTCAGTAAAATCAAAAGCCATACGAAATATTTTAAGTTGTTACGAATATTGTTCCTATGTATGTGCTTTGTTTGTTTGTTTGTTGTTGTTTTTCCCCCCAATTTGAGCTTGTTCGCCTCTCAACATCGTTGGTATTTTTAGTGCCCACATTGCGTTGAGGTTTAGTAGCTGTGTGTCCGTTTGCAGCAGAGCGATATTGCATAAGCAATAGTTACGGTAGAAATAGTAGGAGATCAAAGTTGTTGTACATGCACCTGTAACAGCAGTCCTATTTCCAGCACTTCAACTTTCAAAAGTATATAATCATGTCATCATTGAGTATCGTGTTCGTATCAGGTGTTGCGCTATAATTAAGTATTCGATGACCACTCTTGTCACAATTTAGTGAATTACGCTGCCCCTTGTCAATCATAAATGTTGGAAGTAGGCCTATCGTCAAGATTAGCTGGGAAAAAATGGATGGATGGAACAACAATCTTGTCACAGCCGGTTGCGCTAAGGTGTTCAGCCTTGTGCCTGCCTTCGGTAATTGAATGTTTCATGCATTTTAACGTGCCGATGTGCAAGACTACCCATATCAGTTGTAGCCATACAGTTTCGGATTTCGCAGTGTAATTATCATGACGATCATGTGCATAACAGTTAACACGTTGTATTGCCTGTCAGAAGAAGAAAAATGGGATAAGTCAGTGTGATCGGGAAGGCGAAATGACACAAGAAATTGGCTTTTAAACTTTGAAAATTAAATCAGAAATACTCACTGTAGGCCCCTACTCGATAGCAGGCGTTGGCATGTGGAGAAGCGTGAGTGCGAGAAAAATAAGGTAGAAGAGATATTGCAGGGCAAATGCACCTCTCCTTTCTTCTTCTCCTCCTCCTCTGAGACAGGAATTATGGCATCTCCGCCCTGTCTCGTGTGTAACATATAAAATTGTCAGACGTCAGTCTTGGGGCCCGTCCTCAATATAGCCTATATAGTGCTGATGTTCTTCTTCTTCTTCCTACTGCTACTACTACTACTACTACTACTACTACTACTACTACTACTACTACTACTACTACTTCTTCTTCTTCTTCTTCTTCTTCTTCCTCCTCCTCTTCTTCTTCTTCTTCTTCTCTCTCCTCTCCTTCTTCTTCTTCTTCTTCTTCTTCTTCTTCTTCTTCTTCTTCTTCTTCTTCTTCTTCTTCTTCTTCTTCTTCTTCTTCTTCTTACTACTACTACTACTACTACTATTTTTTTATGTTGTTAAACACAATTATTACGCAGCAGAAACCCTCCGTGTAGTTGCATTAAGTCCGTTTGTTTTCGTAACACGAATCTCCGGATATTATTGCTGAGCAGTATTGAAAGCCCTTTGAACTGGTCGTGATTGAGCATCACGCAGAGCGATGCAAGCCTCGGGCATAATCTTTGTAATGCTTCTGGTGATAATTTAAGGAACTCTCAGCTCTGAATCGTTTGGTTTGCAATTATCTAGATATGATTCGTGATTATCTCTGAATGATCGAACAAGCTCGTTTGGGAGTAGATTGCATTCGCAACGCATATTGAGTATGTAGCTATAAGCCTAAATTATAATGTAAAAAAAAAGGGGGGGGGGGGTATTTGTAATCATTAACGATGGCAAATGCGGCCCGTTACATGTCTTTTTTGTTCTTTTGACACACGTATTCTGAGCTCACAGATTTAAAAAGAAAACGTTTTTGTTATGGGCTGACTTGTATATCCTGCTTGAATATAGCGTTTATATCTACATCAAGTATTGTACCTAGGTTTCTAGACTTCAGATAATTGTGTTGAGTGTAATAATTAGCCGAAACAATCATGAACATAAACAATCTAAAGAAAGATAAATGTGGGTTACAATTTGAAACTACAAAGAGGTATCAGGCCAAGGCGTTTCTGTCCTTTTTGTAATCCCTGATGAAAAACGTAGCGTTTGTTCCTAGTTTCATCTTTATAAAGAAAGAAGATACGCGATGTAGCCTCTCTTCACATTTTGGTAATCCACACGCACCCCAAGATGTCTCTCTCTCTCTCTCTCTCTCTCTCTCTCTCTCTCTCTCTCTCTCTCTCTCTCTCTCTCTCTCTCTCTCTCCTCCCCCCCTTGACTCTTTCACTCGCTCTTGTTTGCCTTTACTGTTGTCTCTGAGCTAGTACAATTTCGTAGCTCCGGACTCGATTCCTGTACTTTTTCGATAACTTGCAATGTAGACTCTAGGCTTTCAAGGACAGACAGTCGCATTTCTCTCCACATTCTAGTCACTAGTATCCATATACTTTTCTTGTCGCATGAATTTCTGCATTATTGTAAAAGACCATTTATCAATCCTAACCTTATTTTGACGGTGATGATGTTGATAATAATAATAATAATAATAATAATAATAAGAATAATAATAATAATAATAATAATAATAATAATAATAATAGTAATACTCTTTAGTGTTGTGCTCTTGTTTCCTTTTTGGATACATTTTTATATAGTAGTAGTAGTAGTAGTAGTAGTAGTAGTAGTAGTAGTAGTAGTAGTAGTAGTAGTAGTAGTAGTAGTAGTAGTAGTAGTAGTAGTAGTAGTAATAGTAATAGTAATAGCGATGATGATGGTGGTGGTGATGATAACAATATAAAACACGTATAAAATATGTTGAATTATTATGAAATATTCTGTCAAACACCAAGTCAGGAATAGACACAATATTTATAAATTTCATCATATTTTATGTCTTCTTTAGATGCATACTTGAGTTTATCCATGGCTTATAATTACATAGCAGATTTTTCTTTGCTGTTTATTATTGTGCTGCAACATCCGCAGCCGTGTGGTTCTCAACTATCACATGCAATTATATTGACATTTCTCGGCAACTCGAACTTGGGCCCCAAGTACAACGTCGCGTTAGCTTGTGACTCGTCGTAGGTCTTCTTATTCTTATTTTCTAGTCGTAAGCATCGCAAAGCTGCAGGCTACTTACCGTGTCCTGTCTGAAAAGGGGCTCCTAATTTAGATGTGTCTTATTGTATAATAGTAGAGGTAAGAGTTGAAAATGCCAGCTTAGTCTGTGTGTGATTTTTATTATTTTAAATACGGTCGAATCGTATCTCTCTTTCTGGTGAGACAGACGTTGTCTTGTGTAAAAACCATTCAGAGGTTAGAGATGCCAGGTTGCTTGTGTTAGCTTGCTTTACTTATATTATCCGTGGGTCACCGGGCGGTTACACCATAGACCAAACACTCGGGAGAATGGTCAACCCCAGGGCGCAAATTTAAAGGGAAGATTCACTGTTGACTATCTTGATGATAAGGGAGCCGAGACAAGTAAGCTTAGGAAAGAATCTAGGAATGTTTGAATCACGCCTGGACACTGGCTATCTAGTATCTACTGGTACAGAAACAATTATTTAGTGTACTCCTCATCACCCACGATAGTAGCCTTCAAGGTATTCAGAAACTGAATAATGTTTCTGGTCATGCGGGTATACTACAACTTGCAGAAACAGACACCTTCACTAAAAAGAACAATATTAAGGCGAACAGAAACAAAAATATAGACCAAGTTTTCATAGTGTGACAAAAAGCTCGACCGCAGCATTGGCTTAATATAAATGTAACAACAACTTTAATCTACTGCATAACCGACATTGATGTTCCCGCTCTTGATACTTCGAGCGATGAACTAGTCTTCTGCTTTTTCGACTACTACTACTACTACTACTACTACTACTACTACTACTACTACTACTACTACTACTACTACTACTACTACTACTACTACTACTACTACTACTACTACTACTACTACTACTACTACTACTACTACTACTACTGCTGCTGCTACTAATGTTATACTAAAACCACCGCCACCACCACCCTCGTTACTAACGTGATTAACTCTAAAAGGTCTGCAGCCTGCCACTAACTTGACTGTTAACACTGTACTTCATTTCTACTGCTGCTTCTGCTGCGACTTAGCCCTTCTCCTTGCTGTATGCAGCAGTTGCTGTAAGCCAATGATTATTCTACTTGGTACATGTATCTATTTCCGCGTGTTTTCTCTTTCAGGGCGTACATGTAATTGTCAGACAGCAGTGACCGCGGTCATCCTAGCGTTACATCGATGCTCTATGTGTTCTACATTGCTCTACGTCTACCATTAACACTCTTGTCGCACTCGTAGATGTGTCGTTTTACGTTTTAGGTAACCGACCCGGCGACACAAGCAAGCTTATTGAGTAACTGTAAACTAAAGCTGGACTTGTTTTTACTGTTTTTTTTTTTTAAGTTGTCTCTGAAGCTCTCCGTTAACTTGTATTAAAACATCACTCGGGTTTTCAATGACATTTGAAGATTAATAAACGTACAGAACCTTTAGAAGTCTTTGGTTTGATCTTCTGGCCCTTTAATTAAAGTTGGCTTTCGTAGAAATTGGATGCTTGAAGTAAAACACTTTAATCACGGCCTGCCTTGTGATACTTACCTCAAATATAAAATTATTGCAAGGAAAATATTCTGTCATACGAACACTTTGATAAACCTTTGCGATAAATGTATAACATTATAAAATTATAGACTCCAGTATTTTTAAGCCTTTTAATTTACTCAAAATGTGATGCAACCTTAGGGTCCTACATCCAAGAAGATTTATGTTAGGACCATCTAACAGTAAATATATGGCTCCTTGAAAAAAACAGACACAGACAAACAAACAGAGAGAAACAGTGATAGATAAACAGGAACAGATAAAGGGGTATAGGGTTGTGTTGTTTTAACTTCCAGCATCAGCACTATAGAGGCTATATTGTGAACGGGCCCCAAGACTGATGTCTAACAATTTTATATGCTGCCACACACGAGCCAGGGCGGGGATACCGTGACTCCTGTTTCAACTGATCACATTAAACTGACACCGACCCAACCAGTAGGGAGCACAATCGCCAGGGCTCGAATCAGACCCAATCACTGGCTCTCACGTCATAGAATCGGAAACAATATGACTCGTTGATTTCAGTTAGTTTAATCACTATAGTACTAACCATAAAAACCAAGTGGGTGCCAAAGTCGATCGCGACTAAACCTAGAACTAGCTTACAGCTAGCACTCGTTTCTTTTGTCTACGACTATGCTTGTGTTTGGAGTCCAACTCCCTTGTGTTCCAATTGGTCCCGTGGGATCATTTTTTTTTTTTGGAGAGATCATAAGCTGGGTGATTATTTTTTCCGAAGAAAAAAAAAAAAAAACAAACGACGGCCCTAAGAAGTCGTAGTGATTTTCGCCAACAGTCCTGCTAATGTGCCTCTGAGCCATGGCTTCCATAGCCATTATAAAAGAAACCAATAATAATTATTGTTCCTCACAATTGTTATTGTAGTAAATAGTTCAAAGCTGTGCTGATTATTTGTATATATGGAGTTAATTTATGTAATGTTAAACGCTGGTTGCATTCTAATAATAGATAGCATTCAACAATGTATGAGCTATTATCTGTGACTGAACACTTAAAGGAAGACCTAGAATGGCTGGTCGAAAAAGGCATTATTTTAGCTAAGTAAAAGATGCATACATAGTTTTGTTTCAAATCAGTGCACTAGCTTTGTTTCAGAATCCAGCTTTTTGTGATGTTTTGTTGAAATTGAACCTTTTCCCTATTTTTTTTTCTCTCTCTCTTTCTTTTTTTTTTCTTTCTTTTCTCTCTCTCTCTCTCTCTCTCTCTCTCTCTCTCTCTCTCTCTCTCTCTCTCTCTCTCTCTCTCTCTCTCTCTCTCTCTCTCTCTCTCTATCTGTCTGTCTGTGTCTCCCTTTCTCTTACTCTCACCGTCTGTATGCGTGTATTCGAGTGACCCTCTCTATTTCCCTCTTTCTCAACCCTTTAGGCACGAACCTTCCGTATGGGCGTTATTATGCAGCAGCAGTTGTCTACACCTCTTTGCTTAAAATATTAATTCGCCCTGAGAATGTTAATAGCTCCATAGGGCACCATCAACAGGGATACTTATTGCTGCTGTTGTTTTCAAAGCGTACTACACCATGTCTGCAAGTAACGAGAAAACAGTTTGGGATATATCGCATTTTGCTGATAGAAGAAATGAAAAGGAACGCTAAACAGAAGAAAGTTGTAGCGTAAAGTTGTATAGTTTGAGAGCCCACATGCTGATCGATAAACTGGAGGGATCACTCACATAGTGTAAGCCCGAAGATCCCTAAATGGGTTATTCAGATGCTTCAAATTGGTAGATAATTATGATCCCAAAGGCATACCGTCGTTTTGTTTTGGTTTGTTTTGCTTTCAAATTTCAATTTTATTTTTTGTTGTTGTTTTTAAAGAATATTTTACTGGGAGGCATTACGAAATGGAGAGAAGAAAAAAAAAACAAATAAATATACATTATGTATATTATAGTATCCAAATTCAACGGATGTGGGGTTTCGTTGTAAACGGAACCGTGTAAGTTACACAGAGTAAAATAATTAAACGTTTATGGATACTTTTTCCGCCATAAGAAGTGAGGGGGGGGGGGGGCGCTTTACTTACTTACTTACTGCCCTTTTTGCCGTTGGCGGGGGCGCTTTGTCAGATCATTAATTTTTCGCCGCATACGAGCCAAGACTTGGGTATCCTGGTTTGACGATTAGCTAAGGAGCCTATTGTATCTGAGTTGGTGTCCACATGCATTTGGTCCAATCGAGCTTTAGCTTTCAATGCAAGAACAAGATTGGGTTTCTAAATGCAAACGCATTTTAAGTGTTGGTTTTATAAAATTTGGCGTTGACTGGTTGCTCTGAGAAGTAGAGAAATGATACGAAAAATATATGTAGCACTTTAGTTCGCTAAGAGCTATTTGGCGCAATCGACTCCAATCGGTCAAAACTGGGTTTTACTGCTATCCAGTAATGTATTATGATTATGTTCATCAAAGCAAAAACTAGTTTTTTTTTTACGTACGTTAAAACACCAATTAAGTTAATGCAGATCCTTTGGACTTGGTTATGATGTGTCTTTCCGTGACCACTTAAAAAAATATCTCAGACATTTGCTTAATAAACATAATTTGAGTGCTGTTTATGTTGAAGGAAAGTGCCAATTCAAACAAATAATATTATTCAATATTGGATTTTTGTTTCTCGAAGTAATATTATGTACATGAACATGAATCAAAGAAACAAAATCTCCTTCACTAGTGCCTAAATCCCGGGTGCATTAACCTTGACGTTATATGTCTAAAAGAGAACTTAAGAAATGTCAACAGTCTATTAGTGTTCTTCATGTTTCCTCTGGAAAGAAGGGAATGCGTTATGCCTGCTCCTCCTCCTCCTCCTCCTCCTCTCTCTCTCTCTCTCTCTCCTCT